>JADRCD010208430.1:0-43902 GCA_019843815.1 Montemys delectorum | reverse complement strand
CCACCACTGCCCAGCTGCACAATGCACTTTCACAAATGTGGGCAGGCCCACCCAAAACCTAAACAGTCATACCTATAAGATTTAAGAACTTAAACAATGTTAGATCATATAAGATGCTACTACTTAAACATTTTGATACATGAAACAATAATTTTATATATTAAGTGTACTGTAATTAATGCTCCCACCAAATGTATCAAGTAAATGATACTGATGTCCTTATTTTTACAAATAAAGGAAAGGAAGCATAGAAGTCGGGAACTTGAAAAGTTATACAATTAGTACACAATGGAGTTGATATTTAAAACCAGGCAGCCAGGCTTCTAATCCTGTCATCTTAGCTATAAATTACACTGCTTCTCAAAATGGAAATGAGAATTTTTAAAACACCAGACACCCAGAGTAAAGAAGTATCTCAGAAGGAGCCAGTGGCTAACACTGAAGCAAGCCTTTGATAAGGTTGTACCTTTCACTTCAATAGTGGCATTGGCTTTAGGAGCGCTGACAAAATGATATACACAGTGGTATTCGCCTGAATCCTCAGCTCTTGGCTTATTGATCCTGCAGAGATAAGGGAAAAGAAATGAAATGAGTTAACTGGGCAACAGAAGGCAAATCAAACAGGCAACAAAAAGGGACCATATTCTAGCTCTACTAGATACTTTGCAATATGACAAACTTGTTTCTACCTCAAAATCTCCATACAATGCTTCTATATTGTTCCTTCCATCATACAGCATACTTAAGTCCTTTTCTGTCACGTTTGAACTCACATGTCATGCCATCTAAATTTCCTCATCTCCCATTACTCTCACACTGTTGTTCTTCATAGCATTTACCAGAATTTATAACCATGTACTTATCATATTGTTTAACTGATATCTGTCTCTGCAACAGACCATGTTGTATGGAAGTAGGCACTATTTAACTGATACACAACTCTATACTGAGCCCTCACCTAGTACACATACTGTAGTGAAGAAATGAGGAAATGAGTGAATGAACAAAAAGTCAGAACAAGTAAGTGGGTATAGACCCAGACCAAGTTAAGAAATTAGTGCAAACTTTCAGCTTGTTTGTTCGTGACAGTGTCTTGCTGTGTACAACATAACGGTCTTGAGATCTTGCTTCTCCTATCTCAGTGTCTCTATTAGTAGTATTGTTTATTTCATGTTTTTATAATATACTATGGTTTTCAGAACCGCTTACATATTTTAAAATTATTTATATACTCAAAAGAAATGTAGGCAATTAAATTGGGTGGGGGCTTGTAAGAGAACAACAAAGAGTGAGACTGAATGCTTTGCTTGATGTTTGCAACTCTTGTTATCAAGTTACCACAGTAAGAGCCAAGATTTTAAGCTCTACTAAATACAAAACAAACAAAAAAAACCACTTTATATATTTATGTTCATTTAAGAAAATATTAGTAGTGATGTATTATTTTGAAATATATAGTTAATACGTTTGGAGTTATTTAAAATTTATATTGAGAAAAACGTATGTATTTTCAGTATTGCTGTAGACAAACATCTACATAAGACTGTTAAATTGATTGTTGTTTTATATCAAACAACTTTTATCACACTCATTTTCATTGTTATATTATTTTATAAATTTTAAAGAATATGACAAAAAAGATACTGTAGGTATTGAAGGGGATGGTCTCTGAGAAGAGTTGGGGTACAAAAGGAAAACAAGAATGTCATTTAATTCTATTTACTTAAAATGTTTTTAAATGTTAAAAAATTCAGATAAATTGAAATCATGTAACTTTTCTCATCATATAATAAAACTTAAAAAAAATAAAATCAAAGCTATTTTAGATCTATGATAATTAGGAAAAAAAGGTAATTAGTGTAAAAAGAATATGTGGCAAGGATATTAGTTCCTCTCAAGGGTCACAGCTGATGACAACCTCACACAGCCTCAATATAGTCCCTGCTGTGCGCGTGCACACCAGTCACGCGCACACCACACACACACACACACACACACACACACACACACACACACACAGAGAGAGAGAGAGAGAGAGAGAGAGAGAGATTGAGAGAGACTGGCATTGGTAACTACATAAAGAAAAAAATCAACTGCCCCAGAATAGAGTATAAATATTAATACAGAGATAGCTTCAAAATATTCTTCTGAAGTTCATTTAAAAGATCCACATTGCCGGGCAGTGGTGGCGTGTACCTTTAATCCCAGCACTTGGGAGGCAGAGGCAGGTGGATTTCTGAGCTCAAGGCCAGCCTGGTCTACAGAGTCAGTTCCAGGCTAGCCAGGGCTATACAGAGAAAGCCTGTCTCGAAAAACCAAAAAAAAAAAAAAAAAAAATCCACATCTCCACTGCAAACTGTTTAATGAAACTCCTAATCTCAACCTCTTACTGGCCCACTTATAACCACTTTTTATATTGTTCATTATTAAAAAAGAAACACAAGAAACCACAGATAAGAACTGATTCAGCATTTCTATGTCGTCACAATATTCTAAAAGGAATGAACAGTCAGGTTGTCTTCTCAACATGACACAAATATCCCACCACCTTGAATCTATGCTCTCAAAGGGAAAACACACACAAATCAGCTATTCTTAAGTAGTCCAGAGTTTAAGGAATGATCAACAGCCATACACTTCAGGGTTTGCCTGACTCTAAGTTCCATAAGAAATACTTAGGGACAAAAAAATAAAAATAAAAATAAAAATAAAAATAAAAAATAAAGACTCCCAAATTCAAGGATATGCCTATGTGTATGCAATTTTCCAAACCATTCATTCCCTTGGACTAACTACTGGAAAGGAAACTGAAACACACATAAAATGTTTCTTACGGAGTAGGCAGAACAGGCTTCTGAAGCTGGTTCAAGGGCCAACTGCCTGCGTACCCCAAGAATATCTAAACTCTAATCCATAGCCTGGAGACCGTCAAGTAAACTGGGGCAAAAAAGGGAGCAACAGCAAAGACACAGTAGATAAAGTCAAGTGGACTGGATGCTTCCTTAAAAGAGGTATTATTAAAAATTTTTTTTTTTTAATTTTTTTCGGGGGGGGGGGAGTGGCTGGAGAGATGGCTCAATTGTTAAGAACACTGACTGCTCTTTCAGAGATCCTAGGTTCAATTTCCAGCACCCACACAGCAGCTCACAACTATCTGAACTCCAGTTCCAAGGGATCCAATACCCTCACACAGACAAACATACAGGTAAAATACCAATACCATAAAAATTTTTTAAAATTTAATTTTAAAAAATTGGGGCTGGAAAGATCTTCCAGAAGTCCTAAGTTCAATTCCTAGCAACCACTTGGTGGCTCACAACCATCTGTAATGTAATCTGATTCCCTCTTCTGGTGTGTATTAAAAAAAAGAAGCATGCATATACATTTTTTAAAAATGTGTAAAATGAATGGACAGACCAGAAGTAAGAGTGAATAGCACCCAACAACTCCAACTCATTACTGCTTTCCAAACCACGAAGATGATGCTGAGGCTACCTTCTCAATCTAACATCAGAAGAGACCACAGTAGAGGCAGATTAAGTTGCCACTTCATGGTAAGCTATAGAAGGGAAGGAAAGCATTACAGAAACAATTCAAAGTAGTTGTGGAGTCTCACACTGGTACTGAAATACACTATAGTATTTGACCTTAAAGACAACCAAGACCTACTACTTTCTGAGCCTAAATTTCCTGATCTGGAAAAAAAAAGATGAGGACTTACAAGCTTATGTAGATCAATTAAATAAGGGGCATAAAAATCTTAATGATGCTTCAGAATCTTTTTCCTGCTAAGCCCAAAGGCTTTCCTGGTCTCCCTTCAGTGTAATTTCTTTATATTATATTATTCTGCCAAGCAGGATTAGCTGATCCTTTCTAAGATCACTTTGTAACCTAAAAAAAACTTTTCTAAAAGACGAGCTGCCAAATGTTCTCAACTCTTTAAAAAAGCACCATATCATTGGGGTTCCAGATAACTCAGACCAGCAAATATCCTCCTCTACTCAGAGACTGTGTCTAAGCTACCAACCTCACCCCCAGATCACTAAAGACCACTGTATGGACTGGTCCTGATCAGACTATGGTGACTTTACTCTTAGAAGACAATTCATTAGGACAGCTACCCATAAGAAAGATCCCTTGTTCCAGTTTCAAATCTGACTTCAATTTGCTTCTCAAACTACTGAAATAAGTCAAAAGGTCTGTATTCTATGACTCAGCTATTAACTAATACCAATTCCATGAGCAAATGACTCCTTGTTCTCAGTTTCTTAACTACAGCAGTTTTAGGACCATCTATGGCTCTCAACTATGACTACCCACTAGATCATTAAGGAATCTTCGACAGATTTCTAGCTTTGCCTCAAAAAATATAGCAGACTAGACTATTGAGGTGATGGCCACGGCCAAATGTGGTGGTGCATGCCTTTGATCAGTACTGAGGAAGCAGAGGCAGGAGGGTCTTTGTGAGTTGGAACCCACCCTATACATAAAGTACCAGAACACCAGAACTACAAACTACATAAAGAGACCCTATCTCTATCTATCCCCCCACCACACACGCACCCAGGAGACAGCCAAATGCATCTCAAAGAATGGAATTTGGGAAAGAGTACAGTTCACTGCAATAATGATATCATACTGAATTTTTAATAGAAACATTCTCAAGTTCATCTTTTCAACATGTACATGTAAATCCCTAATGAGGATAAGATGCATTAATACGAAAGACCTTTAGAAAAAGCATGGAAACCAGCTTAGGAACCAGTTCAAGTTACTGTAACAAAGAAATTCATAATGTGTCTGTGTGTGTCTCTCTCTATCTCCCACTTCACCCCATCCTTCTTTTTGTGTTTTGCTTTTTGAAACATTGTCTTTCTACATGATCCTGGCTGTACTGGGACTCATTATGTAGACCATGCTAGTCTTGAACTTACAAAGATCTGCCTGCCTCTGCCTCCCAAGTGCTGGGATTAAAGATGTACACCATCACACCCAGCATCTCTCTTTTGTAAAAATGTTTATTTAGTAGTAGCGCACACACACAGGACAACTTGCCACAGTTGGTTCTTCCCTTCCACCATGTGGATTCCTGGTGGCAAGCACCCTTACCTGCTGAGCCATCTCACTAACTCCACAATGAAGCCTTTAATTAACATTTTCATACTCATAATTTTATCATATGTGAATTGCTAAAGATGAAGGATTATGAACATTCTCTCTTTGTTCCCAAGAATGTTAGTTCTTACCTGTACTCCATGTTACTGGCATTCTTACGGGTGGCAGTGAGCTCTACCCCATTCCTTGTCCAGTAGCTGTACATAAGGGTGTGAGAGCTGGAAGTGAGGTTACACTGCAGGGTGACAGGAAGGAGGCTTTCTCGAATAATGACCTCTTCACTGGTGACAATTCTTGGTTCTGTAATTAGAGTACATAATGACAGAGTGCCATAGTTTTCCATTGTTTGTAGCCCTGGCCTGAGTGAGAGTTAAATGGGGTAGGGTGGGGAGACCAGAAGAAGAGGGAAGGCAGACAGGACTACATTGGGACTTTCACTTTACCACTTTGGTAGAAGTTAAAAAAAGGAAAAACAATGATTATAAGCAAATGACCACTAGCGCAGACAACAGCCTGAAGACCAGCTGGCCTAGACGTGAAAGAATGGGAGTATTACATGTGCTTGCACTGGCAACAATCCACTTACAGTTTTCAATACCACAATTTTATGAAGTAAGAACCACCAGCCAATTCAGCATCTATAAGAAAATGAAGCTCTGCCTCGCAGTTGAATGCAAAGGCAGTGTGTCATTTATGTAACAGACTCCTTACGGAGCCACTGGACCTTGAAAAAGCAACACATAATACATATATGGTTGTTCCTACAATGAAATCTGCTAAACCTACAGCAAACTGACCACAGTCATTTCATAGAAAAGATACTAGATATAAAAGTAAACTTCCCATTGGATGTCTCTTGCACTCTTTAAAATTCTGAGGAGTGTAACTTCTTAAAGAATCACTGACTCTTTTTCTCCAGCCCATATTTATTCCCCAAACAACCTTTTTAGAATTGCACTTTAAAACACATTGCACTGCAAGACAATACAATTATACTAGAGTGTAATATGTGTTGGTATATGGGCTCCTAGAAACTTAGAACTGCAAGGTTTACTCCTCTCTTTTATGGGCTAGAAAAGTAAAATGACATGTCCAAGGCCAAAATTACTCTCAGTGGCAAAAATGGCCTATAAAGTACATCTAACTAAGTGTCCTATTTCTGTCCCCCAATCCCAATACCTCCTAGCCCCCAAAACCTTCACCTTAATGCAAGGTAAAGACATTTCTTTCTGGTTCTATTCTGGGCTTGGATAACTTAAGATAACATCTGTCTTCAAAAATAACCTACAATTAGCTAAACAGAATCCATTAAGCAGAAAATTTATTAATCACATTGAATCATTTCTGGTAGGCCTATCTTGAAAGAACTTTTAATTTTTCATTTCCATATTATAATCAGGACTATGTTGCTTGAGTTTTCTCTTTTCCCAGATTTAGGGTTTTTTTCCTACTTTGGATCAAATGTTGTCTTGCAGGTGAAGTCTCAACCAATCACCTTTTCCCATCCACATTAAGAGGTATGTGCCTCTTTCCCTCCCCCAACCCCTTCTCAGACACCCATGACTGATTTCCCACTTCCCTGTATCTGGCTACTTCTAGTATAGTATTTCCACAGCAGCTTCCCTCATCATTTTATAAAGAAAAGTTCTAACTCTTGAGGATAGAACTGTCTCCCTCTTCTGAAACTGCTTCTTTTTATACATAGTTCAGAGGAGGGAAGAGGATGGATGGAGAAGTCACAAGATATTTGGAAAATATAATGTCTTAATGACTTTCTAACTCATGTAACATTTCCACTTATAAAGTTAGTGTCTTTATTATCTTATGATAAAGCAAATCTTAAAATTGCCTCAATTAACAAACTGGTTCTAACTAATTTCCAATTCTGACAACAGGACAATAGTTATCTTCCATTCAGTACTGGTCCTATTTAGTAACACCAAACAAGGTCTCTATATACAAATAATGGAGGCATAGCAGCCACTAAGACAAAAGCAGATGCATGTAAACACATTAGCGCGTTGTAGTGTCCCATGATTTCAAGACACACTGGACAGAAGCCAAATCCCTGGGCTTTAAGAAGTCGAGCAGAACAGCTGCAAACCCTGCAATGGAAGGCGCACATACACCATCAGCAGAAAGCATCACAATTCCAAGAAAAATTAAAACCAAGCAAAAACAGAAGAGAAAAAGATAGAACCAGTACTCCACAGAAGAGAAATTAAAAATATATCAAAAACAACATTAAACCCAAACACACTTTCAAGTTTTCACTGAATTTTTATTGTCCAATTTCATATTCTATCCCACTTGGGAATCTCCTGGTTCTTCCTCTCAGATTGCACTGAGAAAGGGTGAACTCTGAGAATGAGGCCAAGAGTTTCCAGATGTTTATATACAAGGAGGCAAAGAAAATGCTACTCTTACCTGTAACGGTGCAAATGATCATTGCAGCTCAGGGAGATTAAGAAGGTGATGAGAGCAATCTGGTAGGCTTTCTGCTAAGAAATCTTAGAAGGCAAAAGAAAGTACTTTTTCCCTTAAATGTTAAGGATCCAGGACAAAGAGTCAGCTGGGAGCAAGTAGATTTTGTGCCACAGGAGGACTGTAGTGCAGAATAACCTGACTTCTGTCATTACTGTATAAAAACTAGCACTATGCTGAGCTCCTTTGGTTACAGTACATTTGTGTTCTACACCAGGATGAAGGTGCAACATTTATTTCTGTGGCCCAGTGCTACACAGTGAAAGTCCAAGAGAGATGAACATTTAGAAATTCAAATACTTTTACTTGTCACTGACTTCTATTTAGAAGCAATAGGTAGGACCCTTACCCTAACCACCATGTTTATGTAGAGAACATATTATTGCAAAACAAGCCTAAAAACTGGACCCATTTCTCTTCTGGTTTACATTATTCAAAGAGCTTTGGAGAAAGCACTAGTATGTCATTCTTAGAAGAATTCAACCTCCCTCTAGAGGCAATGTTTCTAAGGAACCTAAGATCACAAAACAATTCAATTAAAGTTAAATTCAGGGCATTACAGCTAACTTGTATTAACCATATGATATGGATATTCAGGGAGAAACTAGCTAGCCAGGCTATGACTCAAGTATATGCAGATACCCATAAGTTAAGAAACTTGCTTCTAGGTAAACTGGGGAAGTACTATGTGCTCTTAGGAACTGATGCATACTTAACTCCAAAGCCCTACTCTTATACTCCTTATATATAGTCTTTTTAAGCTACAAGTTAAGATTCTTGGAAATGAAACTACCTAATGCCCAGTCTGTAACTATGAACTTCTAGAGACCTTTGTGGCCATTTGGATAATTCTGCTTTTTGTTTAAGGAAAGGAGCAAGGGGGCAGGAGAAAGAGGCGTGCAAGGGGAAAAAAATTGTTAAAAAAAATTGTTAAAAGAAAGAAAAATTGCTGGGTTAATGTTCCCCATTTTCACAGACAGGTTTTCTTTTCCCCTTCACAGAAGCAGACTCTCTGATTCAGCAGTACCAACTGCAACAGCCTCTCCTGTCTCCCTTTCACATCCCCTCCTCTAGTTTTCCAAGTGGATACAAAACAAATACTAATTTGATATTTTTTCATATATATACATTCAAGTATAATACATTCACTTTTCCAAGTATATAGATTCAGGGTCCTTCTCATAGTACTGTACTATCACCAAATTGCTCACAAAAATAGTATATCTTACTACTTAAACTTTATTCTCTCTAAATCAGTCAAGTCTCTCACTGAACCATTCAAAATCATGCAACAGTATCAGAGGCCCCTCCATTAAATTGAGAATGCCCCTCAGTCATAACCAAGTCAAATGCAGGACTAGAACTCTTCCGCATGAGAGCATGGATTTTTGTGTTGGGCTCTGCTTCCTACCAAGCAGGTTTCAGAAAGAGAACTGGCCACCCAAACCTAACTTGTACAGCAGACACGGGACTCAAGAGGACTTAACTTACTTTTTTTTTTTAAAGACAAAGAAACACAGTGTGAATGTTTTCCAAACTATTTTTAAGTTTATCATCTACCAGGATAAGGGATTTTGTGAAAGCATCAAAGTGCTGTCTGTGGATAGAGATACAATTCTAACTTTCAAGACAGCATGGTAAGTTTTTAAAACAATATAATTTTCAGCTTTAGAGCACCTAGCTCCTGATAGCAAGACTAAAGGATGAGACTCTCAGGTGGCTGCTTTTAAGAAAATAGGCCCAGTAAGAACTGTGCTGTTGCATTGGAGGGCTGCTGTCAGAGAAGCACACGCCACTGTTTTAGAAAAGAAAAAGAGCTGGAGCTATGGAAATGTCCAAGCTTACATGCCACCCAACAAAACACATACTACCACACTGCACCATGGCAACATTCCTATCAACAGAACAGGATGACACCAATCACAGCAAGGGAAAAGGCTGGGCAGACATAAACTTAAAACCATAGAGGTAAAGGCAGCTAGCTATTCAGAGCGAGCTTCCAACAGATGAACAGAAGAAATAAAAAGTAGTTAGAGTAGGGAGAAAAACAAAAATAGAAAGGCACCAGAGAAGCACTCAGCAAAGGGATAGCAGGAAACCTACTACAAAATTAAAGAGGAGGGGAAAAAAACAGTTTCAACACTACCCTCATTCCACTGCCTGGCATTTGTGCTTTTAAAAATTTTTTGTTTGTTTCCCCAGTTCTCCCTCCCCACCTCTTCCCAGCGAAGCTGACTTTGGACACTCATGGATTTCCTCAAGTTCTTTGTTCCTAAGGAGAAAGACACAGAGAAGGGTTGGGATATAAGGGAAATAGAAAGGACAGCAAAAAAAAAAAAAAAAAAAAAAATGTAGCCACAAATGTTTTCATACACTACAACCAAAAGGGTCGTGGATTTGAAAAAACAAAGACAAAGGGTGGGTAAGCGATCATATAAGGGTAGAGGGAAAGGAAGCAGGAGGGAAGGGTCATTGGGCCACCTCTAAAGACTACAGTACTACTACTGTAGGGTGCTGGACTCACTCTGAAGGACGCTTATGGTGGCCTGGGCTCGAATCCATGTTATAGAAGGGTTTTGCCTCAAGTCATTCCTCTTGGGGTCGTTGCTGGCCCTGCACTCGTAAGTCCCAGAGTCCTCCAAGGTGAGCCGGGTTATTCTCAGCACACTCACGCCGTTTGACCCGTAGGCGGTGTTTACGGTGACACGGCGCTTCCGAGCACCGTCCCACAGCTGTCTGAAAGACTCTGCCCGGTTGACTTCTGCGTACCACCACTGGATCTCTGGCGTGGGACTCCCGACCACGTCACAGTACAGCTCAAAGGCGTCCCCCGTGAGCTTAGTTTCTGACATGGGCGACTTGACAAACCCAGCTAGAGGGAGGGGGAGCAGGAATGCAGTGACAGGCCAATCAGAAAAAAAAAAAAAGAATCAACAGGTGTTAATAATTTAAAGGAAAGAAAAGAAAAGAAAAAAGCAAATGAGTTGCAGAGAACAAAAAAGGATTCATTTTTAAACTATAAAGAGACAGTAATAGCAATTCATACAAGCTTTTAGAAGAAGAACCACCCTGGGAAGCTTATGAAGCAAAGGCAGGCCAATTACAAGCTGGGGCAGCCCAGGTGCTGGCCAGGCAGAAGCAAGCCCACTGGAAAGCATTTTAGCAATGGGCCCAGCTGGTAGGAATGAGAAAGCCTTAGGTCTTGGGAAGAACATCCTTCCATAGAGCACAAAACCATTACCTTTCCAAACTCAGGCAAATGATGGAAGATAATAGGAAGTGGTAATGGGTTTTAATGCCAAGTCAGGATCTTTTTTGAATGAGTGAACATTTCATTAGAGATGCAGTATCTTTCCTAAACCTCAACAAGTACATTCTAGTTGTACCTTCTCTTATTATTCAGAGTCCAAATTTCAGCTGAAGGGCAGCAAAATTCTCACATATAAGAGACTACCCTTAGTTTAGACTTCTCCATCTCCTAATCTTCCCTGGGCGCATAGCCAAAAAAAAAAACAAAACAGCCCAGCTGTCTATGCATCTATCTGAATGCACATCCTCAGGAAGAGAAAAAAGGCAAAGTCTGTACTTTACACCAAAGTAAGAACTATTGTGCTCAGTTCAGGAGCTGAGCCAACACTAACAGCAACCCAATCAATGCCAGTGACAATGCTCTTCATAATTCTATAAATTCTACTAGTAAAATCTCCTAAAAAGCCAGTCTTTCAAATACTTGTGGCTCTGACAGGCTCTTCCTAAAAAGGGTAATTGCCTGGCTACTAGCAGTCAATTCAAAGAGGATGAGAAATGTATACTGATGAATTAAACTAATCTGCAGGAAGGTTATACCTCAACTTGCATTTTAGGCAACTGCTCAGAACTAAAGCTGATGCCTACTTCTACTACCTGCCCATAACTTGCTTTCTATACGACAAGTTAGGTTAGTAATAGCAGAAAGAGTTTTTTCAAGAAATCATTATCATTGTCTGGGCTTATTTTAAAAGCTGGAGTAAAGTCTATAGTGGGAAAGATACCACAGGGCAAGTATACACTGATTCATTCCCCAGGTTTTTCCCCCGGGAATTTCTACCATTAGGCAAGGATTTAAAGGAGGCACTCTGAGTGGCTTGGCTTATGAGCTAAGTATGCTCACCTACAGTGAACAGATTACCAATATTTGATTTAAGAATACTCCAGAGAACAGGCGAACAAAATCCAAGTTTTTCTATCATCCAGAAGCCAAGGATGTAATTAGCTAACTGAAAATGGAGGTTGCTAAGTAGAAATGTTCCTGTTTATAGCCAAAGCAGTATCTGCCTTTGCAGACAAATCCCACTTGGTGGATCTAAGAATACTAAGTAGGTACTGACTATCATATTCAAGTAGAGGTCAAAACCTCTAAATTCATACTGGCCTTTCAACTAGCTTTCAGAGTGAATAATACAGAAATACAGTAATCAATAGGCTTAGACTAAATGTTGTGCTTTGAATATGTTATTCGAAACTTCCCCTTTGACCTCTAAGACCTTGTATAAGATCTTTCTTACAAGATCTAGGACCTTGTAAGAAACTAATACAAGTCCAACCAGCCAAACAAATGTCAATCTCAGACACAGAAGTTGTTTAAAAAATACAGAAAAAAGCTCCCAAGGTCCTAGCTTGCTGCTAGGTAAAATGCTGATGATCTAAAGGGCTGTGTCTCAGTTATGCTCATAAACTGCTACCAACTGCCAGAAAGTTAACACCTACAAATAGGTGAGAATAAGGAAGTCCATCAGTCAATCGCCAGGGAAAACTAGTTATCAGTAAATTCTTGAAAACACTGTGAAGATTATTTTAATCATATTCCTGATCAGTTAATAGAAATCACATTTCACTCGGACACTGTCCATGAAGATGGGGCTCTTATATCCCTCAGATGCTGTATTTATGTACTTGACAATGTCCTAGAAACCTATTAGTAGACTTGTGTTATGTTCTACTTTCTTCTGAACAGCAATTATTAGACTAAAGCTTGCTTACCAATCTAACTATGCCAATATAAAAAGGATGTTCCAAACCAACAGAACCCATGAAATTCCAGTGCAACCCCAAATCCCAGTATTACACAACTCAAAGGAATAGAGAAGAGGATCTAAACATAATTACCTCTGCATAAAACAAAACAAATTACTCAGCCTGGAGGAAAAATGTGTTAATCTAATAGGCTAGGCTTAGGTCAGGTGTGGTGGCACACACCTTTGATCTCAGCGCTCAGAGGCAGAGGCAAGCGGCTCTCTCTGAGTTTTGAGGCCAACCTGGTCCACAAAACCTGGTTCTGGGATAGCCAGGGCTACACAAAGAAACCCTATCTCAGAAACAAAAGCAAAACAAACAAAATTAAGACCAAGTCAAAATTACTATTTGAATTGGTAAATTATAAGATCCAAATTTAAACTTTATAAAAAACAAAATTGAAGGGGCTGGAAAGACGGCTTAGCGGTTCTGAGCACTCATCCTTGCAGAGGATCTAAGTTTGGTTCTCAGAACCAAATGGGTCTAGTTCCAGAAAATCCAGAGTCAGATTCCCTCGTCTGGCCTCTTTAACAACTGCACATTTGAGCTCTCTCTCTCCTCTCTTTCTGCGCTACTGCCCCTCCCTCAATTAAACCTCTTACAAAAAAAAAAAAAAAAAGAACTGCACATTCATACTGTACAAACATTCAGGCAAAACCATCTATACACATAAAATAAATCTTTAAAAAAAGGACTGAAACTATCTTTTTAAAAAATTTTTATTATGTGTTTGTTGTATACTTGCATGCCAGAGGGCATCAGGTCCCTTTATAGATGGCCATGATTCACCACATGGGTGCAGAGAATTGAACTCAGGACCTCTGGAAGAAAAGCCAGTGGCTCATAACAGCCAGCATGGTTTCTTAATACTGTCTACAACTGCAATCAATGTGTCTTACAAGGCTAGAAGTTACCATAGTTATTTAAAAGTAAATTAAAGATCTACTTTTTATGATTCAGTGCTCTTAACTGCTGAGTCATCTCTCTAGCCCACTAGAACTATCTTAAAACAGACAAGGGATATATCAAGACATTAGACAGTATTTTCTTTAGTATTTTATTAATTCTTTGAAAATTTCATACAATGCATTTTAATCACATTCACCCACTTCTCACTATACCTCCTAAGTCTCCTAGACCTACCTCTTTTTTAATAACTCACTGAGGCCACTTTAAGCTTCCTATGGATGTGGGGCCATCCACTGGAGTGTGGTCCAGTTAACTAGGAGCCACATCCTTAAAACAAACAAAGGAGTTCTCTCTCCTCCAGTAGCTATTAACTTTCAATAGCTCCTAAGTTAGGAATAGAGGCTCTTGAACTCTTCCCTTCTCTAAGGTGTTCTTTCTAAGTATGTGTTAAAAATATTGCAGGCACTTTATATACATTATTCCCAATACTGCTTTATAAGGAAGGTGGTGTTATAAACCCTGTAGTCCAAAAAATGTTCAATGTTGCAAGCTAGGGATGTAGCTAAGTGTTGCCCTTGCTTGGTTTTGAATCCCTAGCACTGGAGAATCATGGAAGGATATTTTGCCCATCATCATGAAAGTCTAGCCTAGAACCAAAAAATACCCAAAGCCAAAGCATAGTCTCTTAACTCTGTCCACAATTGCAATCAATGTGTCTTACAAGGCTACAAAAGTAAAAGAACTGAGCAGTCACTTAAAAAATAAATGAAAGCTATACTTTTTATCATTTAATTTAAACACTAGGTAGGCATCCTCTACTAGAATGACTTAACTAAGATAACTTAAGTGGGGCTGGAGAGATAGCTCAGTGGTTAAGAGCACTGACTGTTCTTCCAGAGGTCCTGGGTTCAATTCCCAGCAACCACATGGTGGCTCGCAACCATCTCTAATGGGATCTGATGCCCTCTTCTGGTGTGTCTTAACAAAGCAACAGTGTATTCACATACATTAAATAAATAAATCTTTTAAAAAAAAAAAAAGATAAGTGGCTGAGCCTGAGTATACCTGGGACTAAGGTGTCTTTAATTCTTATTTGGGGGCTCTTTCTTACAAACTATACTATCTCTACAGAAACTATGAGATTCTTTGATAGCTGAACACACATCAAAAAAAAAAAAAAAAAAAAACAACGCATGTAAATAGATCTATTTCCCCTCCAAACTAGGAAAGAACTTCTCTATACAGCACTGTGAAATAAATCACAATTAGCTAGGAAGGTTATTAGCAATCATCCGGCCTCATTATCTATCCAAAATTAGCTCCAATTCAGAAGAACCAGCTTTCAGAAGCAGCTCAGAACCTGACTCACTGCCCTGCCTTTCATCACCAAGGGCTTTCAAACAAACTGTGCCCTCCTCAACATGAAAGTCAACATGAAAGTACACAACTGCCTGAAGTTAGGGGACCACCCGAAGCACTTATTTGATAGCACAATGATACAGGACTTTTTAGGGAGGCGGGGAATATAAGCTGTTGTTGAAGGGGGCGGGGTGAAAATAGAAGCATCAAACCCTAGAAAAGTGTAATAAAAAATTGCATAGCTGAGGTTGGGGGATGGTAAGCAAGATGACAGCTGGAGTTAGCAGCAGGGAAAAGGAGGAGCTCTCTGGCAGGAAAAACTGGATGTGTAGAGATGAAGAGTGCAAAGAGAAGGGGAACACAGAAGAGCAAGTTGTAAACTATCTCTACATATGCCCATTTTATCAATAAAACTCTCTCTTGCCTTCAAGGGAAACAGAGTACAGGTAACATTAACTTCTGTCCCTGGCTACTGCCAAGGTCAAACCTCCAAATCTCGCCTACACTTGCCACTTTTAAAAAAAGAAAAAGGAAAAGAAAGAAAGCTACTCCCATCAAACCCCTCTACAACTGATTTCTGTGGGTGGCTCATGCTGTTCTCTCCTTCATATCTCAAAATAAAGAGATGATAGCAAAGATGCAAGAAAATGTCTGTTCTCTTTCTCTCATACATGTCCACAAATTCAAATCAACTACTTCAAAAATAAGACTGAGCACAAGACCTTTAGCTCAAGGTGGTTACAGGGAAAGAGTATTTTAAATCTGCACAGAACTGCTGGAAAATGTCAGACTTGAGCCTACACATCTTCTGTTAATTAAGCAGATCATGTATCACTATTGCTTAACAACAAACTAGTCAAAAGTCCATAGGCAGTCATTCCATGTGTACCAATCAGGAGTAAGGCTTAAAGATATGGTAGTAGTAGAACTAGGGCAACCTCATTCTCTGCAACAGAAGATGCTGGTGCTGAACTATTGGATTATCCTAATCACTAGCACTAGGTAGAGATGGCAGCCATCACAAAGCATTGTCCAAAGCTAAGCCTGATCCTTTCAATAAAACAAACATGTCAAAAGTGTGGGTATTATAAACCAAATTGTACCCTTGGTTCTGAAATTATACCATCTAAAATAGCAATAGGATTTGTTAGCCTAAATTAACTTTTCCAAAGCTTTTCTGCTTTGGAAAAATAGAGAAATCTACTTGATGTCAAAAAGTAAAAAAGAAAAAAAAGAGTCTGCATAGTTTAGTGATTAAATTTAATGAATAAAATCAAAATGCCTGGGTTCACATGAGGTTCTGTTACTAACTGTATGACCTTAGGGAAGTGCCTAACCTCTCTGAGCTTCATCTGCTTAATCTGTAAAAAGGAGCTAATAATAGCAATTTCCTTAGAGGGTTATTGTGAGGATTACATAAAACAACACAGCTTAAAACAGCACATGGTACATACTAAGCACTCGATAATGTTACCTATTATTGTATGTCTCCAAATAAATAAATATTAAGTAGACCACATACAGCAACCTTTGGTATTGCTTTACAACAGCTGGGAAACAGAACTTTACACACAAGATAAATTTAACTTAGATTCCATGTTTAAAAAATAACAAAAAAAAATAAACTGTAACTTTTCTAATAAAACAAGGGCCATTATGATAATGTGTAGCAACAACAGATACACATGTTGACACAAGTAATTGGCAGTTGGTAAAAAATTGTAAACCACTGAACTGAGAGAGACTATGAACAATGGAGGAAGTCCAATAATAGAGGTAGTACAACATTCTAGACCAGTCCAGACTACAAATAAAACCCTGCCTCAAAAACACAAGAAAAAAAAAACAATAAAAAAATTCAGTATTCTTCTTACAAAGAAAGAATATTTATTTTTAAAAACAGCTCCCTCTTTCCTCCCCGATCCATCCACCTCAGTATGTGTATGTATGCATGTGTGCACACTTCTGCATATGTGCTGGTGGCCATGTCCCAAGTAAAGGTCAGAGGACAAGTTACATTAGTCAGTTCTGTCCTATGATGTAGGTCCCAGAGATCAAACTCAGGCATCAGATCTGGAAGCAAGTGCCTTTACCTATTGAGGTGAACCATCTCTCCAATTCAGAACAAGGCCTATTACTTACTAGTTGGCTTAACAATAGTGATATGGGAAAACACTGGATATTGGTTAGGCTAAACTGTAAATTCACAAAAACGTGAGATAAAATTAGAGTTGTAGGATTTTTACTCAGATCAAATCAGTTAACTTCAGCCTGAAAATAGTGTGAGACTTTGAATCAGTATCACCACAACTTAAATTCTCTGCACTTAAAACAATTTCTTCAAATGGGAATGATCACATAACATGTGTGGAACAGTTCTATAAAACTGTAAAGGACAATCCACATGTTAAATAATTCCTGGAAAGACAAAAAAAAAAAAAATGTACTGGAGAAAAGTATCTTCAACAAGCATTCTGATTTCAGTTTTGCTGTCATTCCCACTGACAAGGTAAGCATAATCTCCCGAGCTGTATGAGCTGAAGGCTAACCAACCAGGCCTGGTGCAGGCCTTTATCCAACACTGAGAAGACAAAGAGAGCAGATCTCTAAGTCTGAGGCCAGCCTGGTCTACCCAGTGAGTTCCAGACCAACCAGGATACATGGTAAGACCCTTGGTGCAAAAAAAAAAAAAAAAAAAGAAAGTTTTAAATAGGACTAATATGGCCACAGGATTCTATTATCCCAGAAAAATACAAGCACCAACTTTCTGTGGTGTTGCAGAACCAAGGCTTGACACCGTTGAGTCTACACTGTGCAACTGTATTGTTAGATAGATACCTAAGGACCTCTCTATGGGAGTCTTCCATTTCTTCAATCACAAATTTTCCATCTGAAAAATGGGAACAATAATTCCTATCTTAACCATGATGGTAATGTGAAATTCATATGAACCATGTATATAAAATACCTGTAACCTGTGAAGCTACAAATACAGTATTATAAAATGCATATTATACAAGAACTCTACTCTATAACTTTTAGCCCAAACCAGCCCTAGGTGTTCTATGGAGATAACTTTAAAGGAGCTGAAAGAATGCAGAGTCTTGACTCAAGAGACTCACTTGTTGCAGGACGGGAGAACGTTAGACTATCTATCTGATTGTGCTGTGTGGAGGATCCTCACTATGTATCCCTGGCTAGCCTGGAGCTTGTTATATCTACCAGGCTGGACTCAAACTCATTCAAGAGATCCACAAGCTAAAGTTCTGGGATAAAGGCATGCACCAATATGCCCAGCTCTGAATGTTTTTAACCCTCATTCATGTTTAAAAGTGTGAACATCATGAAGAGGCCACTTTCAGTAGTCAGTTTTCTCCTTCAGTGGTGGTGTACTGGGGATCTAACTTGAGTTGTTAGGCTTATGTAGCAATTGCTGGACCATCCCATCCCAGTGGCTTATTTGAATTTTCATTTTTCCATTTTCCATAAGAACATTGAAAGTCATCAACACAAAGAATTCCAATATGTTTCAAGAAGAAATGGACCAACGTTAAATAAAGTAACGTTGAATAAAGTAACTCATAAATTTATTATGAGTAAAAATAAAAACAACTTTTATAATCAATTCTGGCTTTTTTTTTTTTTTTTAAATAAAAGGTTCTTGAGGGGCTGGAGAGATAGCTCACTGCTTAAGAGTACTGACTGATCTTCTAAAGGACTTGGTTTCAATTTTCCCATATGGATACTTACAATCATCTATAACTCCAGTTCCAAGGAATCCAATGCCTTCTTTTCATCTCCATGGACACTAGGCACACATGTGATACACAGACAACCATCAGCAAAAACACTAACATACATAAAATAAATGTCTTAAAATATAGAACCTGACAGCAAATCTAAGGAATCGACTGAATTGGCTTTGGTTTCATTTTTTGTTTGGGGGGTGGGGGGTTATTTCCTGAGACATGGCCTTTATGTAACTCTGCTGTACTGGAACTCACAATGTAGACCAAGCTGGCCTTGAATTCACAGAAATCCACCTGCCCTGCCTCCCAAATATGGGGATTAAAGTCATGCTTTACACCTAGCTGAACTGGAAGATTTTAATAACAAAGAAAAGAATCAGAAGCCCGAAATGAGTTCTTACATTTTTCTTACAACTACAGTTCCAAGGGCTACCTCAATATCCAATAGCCTTGATGTGGGCTCTAAGAGATTAAATGTTCTCCTTAATAAATTATCAAAAACAGCAAAGACACTGAGTCTAGGCTTTTACAGTCTTCCGGTAAACAGTTTCATGACTAAATATAAATCCTGAAACTGAGAAACATTTCTTCTTTAACCCAGAGAGCAAAGAAAATCAGAACAAAGGGAGACCAAATATAAATCAGGTCCTATTTGACTTTGATCTTGGCCTTTTAAAACTAGAAATATGCCCAGGTGGGAAAATGCAGCAGCCACAAGCAGTTGTCAAGCTAGTTTTCCTTGGAAACTTTAAGTAACCCACTTTCTTGGGAGGTTTAATTTTGTGTTATGTAGCCTAGGCTGGCCATGACCTCACCTCACCATCCTACTCCCTTAGACTGCTAAAGTGGTAGGATTATAGGTGTGGTACTCCTGGCAGAAAACAGATTCACTTTTTAATTCCACAAATAATAGTCAAGCTGCTGGTACACTTGGGCCCAGCAGAGCTTGTTTTATGATGTTTGTAAGCCAAGAATGTTTTGGCCCAAAAAGTAAACCGTCACATATTTATGTAAATGTTTATAAAAGGTTTTTGGTTTTTGTTAGTTTTATTTTATTTTTTTAAATTCCAATAGTCCACCAATATAGCTATGGATGAAAATGGTGCTCTTTTGAGAACAGAGCCAATTTAAAAAAAAAGGAAAAAGAAAAAAATTGTAGATAAGCATTTTAGAAATGTACTTCAGCTGGCCCTGTGCTTAGATTTTACTACAAGCAAAAATATAAATGATAAGCTATAAAGGTTAAATATACCAATTTGACAATTTTTTGCTTGGCTAAAATTAATCCATGCTTCTGATTGTTCTAGGATCATCTATGTACAACCCTGTAAGATTAAAAAACTCTAAGTCACTTTAACAAAAAAATTCATCTATGTTCAGTACCTGTCAACTCTTAGTGTATGACCAGGTATCCTCTACCAGGCCTCAAGTAAAGTCTGATCACTCTGGTCTTTCTTCCATGAGAATTCTCTTAGAAGGTGGTCAAGGTGGCATGGCTTTAACCCCAGCCCTGGGAGGCAGAAGCAGGCAGATCTCTTTGAGTTCCAGGTCTACAGAGCTACATAGTGAAACCCTATCTCAAAAAAAGAAAAAAAAAAAAAAGGATATTGTTAGGTTGGTTTGACCTTTATCCTTCACCTTGGCTTAATTTAAAGTGGGAATTTACCCACTTGTCTGTGTTGTATTCAATGTGGAACCCAACCCTTTGTTTAAATGCTACTGAAGTGTGGTCCCTATACTTCCTGTCTGAAGAAATCTTCTTTGTCATACTTTAACAAATATCACCACATAATTTTTACATGTTAAATAAACCATTTTCAGGAACTATGAGTAATTAAAAACAAAAGCTAATTTCCACTACTTTTTCTGTGAAGTGTAACTGTCTACAGTGTAGCTTCTGATAACAAACTCACTGTCTCTGACAACTACTTACAATAGGGATTAAATATTAAAGAATTCTGATGACTGAGGTAGGATCACTCCTATGAGGCCAGCTGGAGTTACAGAACTCAGAAATAAACAAAACAAGAAACCCAACCAACACCACAATTCATCTCATTCTTCTTCCATCATGACACATCCCATGAGCATAAGATAAGTTGTTCAAGTTGATCATCTTCAAATTATATAGCCTAGAAAATCATATAGATCATCATATAGTCTACAAAATATTTTAGTTCAAAGGGGTAGCAAATACCCTTCTCTGTGTTTTTGTTATTGTTTTTGTTTGTTGAGGGTTTTATTTTCTGTAGTTTTTGTCTGATTTTTGTTGTTGTTGTTTTGTTTTTTGTTTTTGAGACAGGGTTTCTCTGTGTAAAGCCCTAGCTGTCCTGGAACTTGATTTTGTAGAGATCTACCTGCCTCTGCCTCCAGAGTGCTAAGATTAAAGGCATGCTCCAACTCCACCATGCTTATTGGTTTTCTGGTTTTGTTTTTTGTTTAAACATTCACCAGTCAACTCCACTGCATGGTGGGAAATTTATTACTCACATTCCAGGATGTTAGTGATATTAATTATCTTTTCAGCTATTGAATTATTTCCAAAGCAGAAATTTTGTCATTATTTATCAAAGGTAAAATGTTCCTTAGATGATAAAACTTAAGCAGTGATTCTTGAACATTTTCATGTATCAAAATCATTTGGAGAGCTTACTAAAACAGACTGTTTAGAGTGTGTGCAGATTCTGATGCCAGCACATCTATCTGATCCAGGGACCATACTTTGACAACTATTGTTTAAGATACTCTGAAACTGCTACATGCCCAAGTTGTTCAGACAGAAGGAAAGTAAGAGAAAGAGCCAAACAATTATTTTTAAAACCATTCTTTCAGCAAGTGAATGTATGTTCCAAGGCCAAAACTAACAAAAACCAAACTACACTTCAAAGCCATGACTTTTGCTAAGTATTTTCACTTTTCTGTTTGGTCTTGATACAGGGTCTAAGACACCTCAAATGGTCCTCAAACTTATGTAGCAACACTGGCCTTGAACTCTTGATCGTCCTCCTTCAGACTCCTGAGTGTTGGGATTATAAACAAATGCTACAGTCCCTGGTTTGTCTTGTCTTTTCAATTTATTAATCTATAAACTGGAAATATACCTTCAATCCAATTTGCTTACTGAACTATTTCCAAAGTACTGTACATACTAACAGTTAAGTTAAAATCTGAGTTACAGCATCTTGATAGATTCAGGGGGAAAGAAATGACAAAAACTAGTATTCCATCCTGTTGAAAGCCCTGAAAAGGACAGGTGTAGTGTCACACTCCTTTAATCCCTGACCTGAGGAGGCAGATCTCTGTGAATTTGAGGCCAGTCTGGTCTATATAATGAGTTCCAAGACAGCCAGAGCTACACGGTGAGACCTGTTCTTGGAAGGGAAAAAAATGAGTCCTGAAAAAACTCAGCGTAAAAGGAACACATCTCAACATAATAAAGGCTATATAGGACAAGCCTACAGACAATGTTTCATTAAACAGGAAAAAACTCAAAAAGTATTTCCACTAAAAGCAGGAACAAGGCATGGATGTCTACTTTCTCCCCTCTTACTCAATATACTTGGAAGTCTAAGCTAGAGGAGTAAAACCAAAAAAAAAAAAAAAAAAAAAAAAAAACAAAAAAAAAAAATCAAGCAATAGGGATACAGAAAGGAAAGGGAAAAAAAATCAGAGTATCTCTATTTGCAAATGGTATGATTCCATACGTATGAGATTCTAAAGACTTGAAACTCTTAAAGATAGTAACACTTTACACAATATAGCCGGACATAAGATTAATACACAAAAATCAGCAGCCTTCTTACATACCAATGACAAACTGAAAAAGAAATCAGGGAAACAATCCCATTCACAATAGCCTCCAAAACAATGACAACTGTGAAATAAATCTACCCAAAAATATAAAAGATGCTATAATAAGAACTTGAAAACACTGAAGAAAAACTGAGAAGACATAAGATAAAGATCTCTCGTGCTCAGATTAAAAAGATTAATCTCACAAAAATGGCTATTTTAGGGCAGTGGTGGCGCACGCCTTTAATCTCAGCACTTGGGAGGCAGACGCAGGCAGATTTCTGAGTTTGAGGCCAGCCTGGTCTGTTCTGGGACCAGGACAGCCAGGGCTACACAGAGAAACCCTGTCTGGAAAAACAAAACGAAACAAAACAACAACAAAAAAATGGCTATTTTACCAAAAGCAATCTACATATTTAATGTAATCTTAATCAATATTCAGTGATATTTTTTTTTTTTTACCCAAACTGAAAAGAAAACGTCAATCTTAAAATTCGTATGAAAATACAGGAGCTCCAGGATAGGCAAAACAATCCTTAAAAAGAACAATGCTGTTGGGGGAATTACTATACCCGATTTCAAGTTTTACTACAGAGACATACCATGGTACTGGCATAAACACATGGGTCAGTGGGAGAAAGAACCTAGATTGTCTTATTAGTCAGGGTTTCTATTCCCTTCTCTGTGATAACTCCAGCCTGTGTCAGGTTGACACATAAACACACCACTATTAAGCCTCAACCCTTACTTTCTTATTCATCCCCAAGATCTAAATTAAAAAAAAAAAGGTTCAATCCACTTAAAAATGTCCAATATCTTTTAATATTCAAAGTCTCTTAACTATGGACTCCACTAAAATACTTTCTTCCTTCAAGAGAGAAAAATATCAGGGCACAGTTACAATCAAAAGCAAAGGTCGAACTCTAGCCATCCAGTGTCTGGGATCCACTCATGATCTTCTGGATTCCTCCAAGAGCTTGGGTCACTTCTCCAGCTCTGCCCTTTGTAGCACACATCTTGTCTTCTAGGCTCCAGATGCTGTACTCCACTGTTGCTGCTGTGGTCATTCATGATACTGGCATTTCCAAAACACTGCTGTCTTTCACTGTAACTAGGCTTCACCTATAGCCTCTCATAGACTCTCTTCATGTGTCAAGCCTCAACTCCTTTGCATGACCCCTTCAGTCTTGGGCCATCAATTGCAACTGAGGCACCTTCACCAATTGCCTTCCATGGCCCCTCACAGTGCCGAGCCTCGGCTGCTCTTCAGGACCCCTTCAAGCCTTCAAAACCAGTACCACCTGGGTAACTCTTACACATTACCAAGTCCTGCTGCAGCACAAGGTACAACTTTGGCTATCTCTGGAACACAGTCTCTGCTCTCAAAAAAACACTTCCCAGAAGATGTCACCTCAATCAATGATGCTGGTCTCTTCTTAATCACTGCTAATTTCTTAGCTCCAGCTTACTAGCATCAATAGTCCCCAGTTATGCAAAGCTTTCACTTTAGTAGTTCTGGTATCTTGTTAATCACAGCTGATTCTTCAGTCCCAGCTAAGGAAAACCACAGAATCTTCACAATCAAAATAGCAACGGCCCTGATAAGAGTCTTTAATCTTCCCTCTGAAATTTCACAAGCTAGGCCTCCATCTTCTGCGCTGTTCTCAACATTATCTTCCAATCTCCTACACAACATCCCATAAAGCTCTTAACAATGGCTCTTCTCGCTCCAAGTTCCAAAGTCCTTCCACAGTCCTCCCCAAAAACATGGTCAGGATGTCACAGAAATACCCCACTATGCTGGTACCAATTTGTCTTAGTTGGGGTTTCTATTCCTGCACAAACATCATGACCAAGAAGCAAGTTGAGGAGGAAAGGGTTTATTCACCTTACACTTCCATGTTGCTGCTGATCACCAGAGGAAGTCAGGACTGGAACTCAAGCAGGTCAGGAAGCAGGAGCTGACACAGAGGCCACGGAGAGATGTTCCTTACTGGCTTACTTCCCCTGGCTTGCTCAGCCTGCTCTCTTATAGAACCCAAGACTTCTAGCCCAGGGATGGCACCACCCACAAGGGGCCCTATCTCCTTGATCACTAATTGAGAAAATGCCCCACAGATAAATCTCATGGAGGCACTTCCTCAACTGAAGCTCCCTTCTCTGTGATAACTCCAGCCTGTGTCAAGTTGACACCCAAAACTAACCAGTACATAGATATAAGGCCACATGGCTAGAATCACCTGATTTTTGGCAAAGATACTAGGAAAACTGTGTACGTACATGTAGATGAATGAATTTAAATCCGTAACTCTCTCACATGGACAAAGTGAACTCCAAAGAGATCAAGGACCTCAACAGAAGACCTGAAACTCCAACACTGCTAGAGGAGATAAAGAGGTGGTCTTCAAGATACAGGCACAGGTAAGGACCTTAGGCACAGGACTTAAACTGCTCAGGAAGTAAGGCCACTAATCAGTAACTAGGATACAATGAAATTAAAATATTTTTGTAGCACATAGACAACTGCCAATAAAATATATACAGAGTCAAATCTAACATTAAAAAAAATGGGTCATGGTTCTGAACAGAGAGTTCTCAAAAGAAACAAAAAATGGCTAATAACCATCTTAAAGTGTTCATTAATCACAGACTATGCAGTGCTTAGTTACCTAAGAGTCTGATAATAATACCCTAATGCTAACAATACTTGAGTCAAAGAACTTAGAGAAATCAAGCTGTATTCATCTGTAGTCCCTATTGGCTAGCTTTCCTAGTGCTTAGGTGTGATAAAAATCCTAAGGAAGCACATTACTTTACAAGCTAATTAAATACATATAATTATATATTGTATGTAGTATGCAAATTTATTATATATGTGTGTGTGTGTGTGTGTGTGTGTATGTATGTATGTATGTATTTTTAAAGGAGCTTAAACACAAATACCTTGCACAGGTAGACACAGGGATCAAATGAAAATCTCAGTGCCAGGTGTGGGAGACTGCTCTACAAGATACTAACTAGAGGGGATCCAGAAGCCTCCAAAACAACACAGACTATTATTATTCTTCTGCCATAACTAGTAGGGTAAAATCCTATTGCTAAAGACACAACATACTTTGGTTACAGGACATAGTGAAATTTAGCTAGAACTCACCTGAAAATTTACTTCCTGCTCACTAGCATTCATAGTACTTATAAGGTGTTATGTAGGCAGCTGGGGGAGAAAAGCCATCAATGGTGAACCTTGCATGCTACAATACCAACTTACCAGGCAAGATACACCCAACTGGTTGAAGAGTGGCATGAAGGTTTATAGAGAAAACAACTGATTTCTGATTCAATCTGAAACCTGCTCCACAAGAGGGAATTCATACCTGATACTATAAACCTGGTCAAAGTCTGGCTGTGGAGATCATAGGCCCTGGGCAGAGGGACCTACTACTGTTGTTTTACTAAATGGACATACCGCCAAAATGCCTTTTAAATATTTATGTTTATACCCACAGGTCAGTGCCACTCTCTAAACTGGCCAGAGAAGCCTCTCTCTGCATTAGATGGCAGCAATTAATGCTGAGATTTACAACTTACTCAGCCCTAAATGTGACAACTTTATCATGACCCCCAAATTCTCAGAGTACACTGCAGAAAATGGGATGGAAAAACTGAGTTGGAGGACAGGAAGGAATGCTGAGAAATGCTGTCTTCTGGACATCATATAGCCATTGCACTCAGGAACTCACTGCAGCTATGGTTACATGCACAAAATCAAGCCATCACTCACTCAACATTCCAGCAGACAATACTAACTGGACTCAGAGGATTGTTTAAAGGGAGAGAGGAGCCTAAAGATGGGAGGAAAACATGGACAATGCCAGGAGTGTAGAAGACGGGAGTTAAGGGTATATATGATTGAGATACATTGTACACATTTATGAAATTGTGAAAGAATTTTAAAAGTCTAAAAAAACCCACAGTACATACTACTCATCAAAATACAATACAAATAATAATGGTCATTATTGTGTATACAATAAAATAAAATTTAAAAAGATTTTTAAACTTTAAAATGTAATAAAATATGAGTGGAGCCTTCCCTGTCAGTGGTCAGAAAAGGAAAAATTATCTTGAGAAATAACAGCATGAGCAGTGTTATAAAGAGGCAGGAATGTCTAGTTCTAAACAAAGGTGGAAAAGAGTCATCATTTGCTGAGTGCTATTACAGCCCAAATACTTCTAGTTGCTTATATTTCTCAGAAAAGGAAAAATGAAAAGCATCCTGTGGACTATGAGGGGCAGCCTCGGCTTCTTTCCTATGAACAAAGATTCTGATGTGAATGGTAGCAACACAAAGTATGCCCAAAATGAAGAACAATGTCAGAAAAATCTGGAATCTCCTTCAATAATATAAATGAAAAATAAGTGAATCTCAAGCAATTAAGAGTGACTATAGTGGTATTAAGACAGTAAACATGAAAAATGTTTACCAGACAAAATGAAATGAACTTGATGACCATCGAGTAGAACACTATACCATAAATGGAGTAAAGAAAGGGAAGCTGAGGTTTATGTGGAGGCATACATACAAGTCAAGTTATCCTGCTGAGATGTAGTAAGGACTTAAGGTGTAAGAGGAAGCAGAGTTGAGAATGCGCACTAGGGGACCAGGGGAGTGTCAGCTCTAGTAGCAATTGAAGCCATGGGCAGAGGTGACATTTAGGGAGGATGTAAAAAGGAATAGAAAATGGAGCTTTTTACATAACCGTTCTTCCAAAAAAAAGATTGACCACTAAATACAAGGTACATTCACTAGGATAAAATACATCAAACTGGTAATTACTTTTTTAGACAACACTTTTAATAACATTTTTTTCTTCTACTTTTCATGTACCTGATGCCATGGCTTAAATATAAAGCATTTATCCACACTGGAAACAACACTAAACTTCACTTGAGTAGAATGCATGATGTGATTATTAACTTTTATAAAGAATCCTTATCTTCCCAGAAAAACATTTCCTCTCTGGAAATTCTTTTTCATTTTTTAAAGACAGAATCTCACTATGTAGCCTGGCTGGCCTGGAACTTGCTATATAGACCAGGCTGGCATTCAAGTCACATACATCCTACCACCTCTGTTTCCTGAGTATTGAGATTTATCATGCCTGGGAAATCTTGTCAACTTGTAAGGAAAAAAAAACATAGAATCTCAGCCTAAAGCCCAAGGTTAAACAAATCCTTTCATTTCTTGGGAAAAAATATCTAGAGATAAAGTAACTTCTACTAGATTATGATAATAAATTCATCAGATATTTTAATATTTATGTCTTTTTCCCTACCTTTTTTTGTTTCATCCATATTTCTGCAAAGACTAACTAAATCTGATTTTGAAAAATACAGGATATGCTGGGCATGAAAGTATACACCTAGAATTCCAGCATTCAAGAGGTAGAGGCAGGGCAGTCTCAAGTTCAAGGACAGCCTAGACTAGACAAACGAAAGGTAAAGGAAGTTAGTGAGATGATTGAGTTGTTAAGATAAAGTGATTGAATGCTATGAAATCATGAGCACTCAAGTTCAATGTTACTGAATATCCGTGTTTAAAAAGAAAAGAAAAAAGCAAAACACCCAGCACTTGGGAGGCAGAGGCAGGTGGATTTCTGAGTTCGAGGCCAGCCTGGTCTACAGAGTGAGTTCCAGGACAGCCAGAGCTACACAGAGAAACCCTGTCGAAAAACCAAAAAAAAAAAAAAAAAAAAAAAAAAAAGTAAAACAAAAGCAGAGTGCTGGCATACCTTGGATTCCTCACTCTGTGAAGACAGAGATGTGTCAGTCTCTGGGGCCGGCTAGCCTGCCTATCTATCCTACTTGGCAAGTCACAAACTAGTAGAAGACTCTACCTTTAAACAGAAGGTGGCTGATGACTCAGGATGATACCTCAAGTTGTCCTCTGGCCTACACATGCATGCACAAACACATGCACCTGGCATATACATGAGATATGCACCCCACTCACAGAACATACATACACACATGCATCCCCCACTCCTAGGCAAAAAACAAACCACTGAAAAGAAAAGGATGTGATACAGACATGTGACCAGGAGACTCTCCACTTTAATGATACAGAAGTTTCCTTGCCCCACCTAGGCTCCCATGGTCTTTCAATTTTAAAGACTGAGGTTACTCAACAGGACTTTACCAATTTCTAGTTTGAGACTGATTAATAGGCTTTCCTTGAAATTGCTATCCTCCTGCCTAAACTGGGATTACTAGCCTAGTTTACTCTGAATGTTTAAAGTAAGTTATGATGAGTCAGTGAGATGGTACAGCAGGTATAGGTGCTTACTACTGAAGCCTGGCAACCTGAGTTCAATCCTCCATGGTAAAAAGAAAGAACCAACTCCACAAAGCTGTCCTATACCTCCACAGATGTGACCCCTCTAAACACAATCATGCTTAAAAATATAGTATTATAAAATGAAGGGAAAATGTCTCCTTTATGTATAAGAGCACAGTAACAAGTATATCAAAATATAAGATTTTACCAATTTCACTTGTAATAGTGCAACAATTTTTAGTGAAATTAAGCAAGGTTCCAAGAATTATTAAGTAAAGTATACTATTTATAAATAGTGTATTTCTTCACAAACCATACTTCTTCACAAACTCTCAACAATTTATAATTACAATACATTCAGTAGCATAGTAAGTCATGCTTGAATAAAACAATTTTACCCTCCTTAAATACAAATTTATCATATATTCATCCCACTGTTAAAAAGAATCAAAGAGATTCTACTTGCAAAATTTACTATTCAAATCTAAAATCAATCAGTAACACTTTCTTAAAACTAAACACATTTATAGAAAATTAAGTATTATTCAACAAAGATTAGAAAGGAGTTACCAAGTCATGAAAAAACATGGATAAATCTTAAATGTATACTGTTAACTAGAAGAAACCAGTCTAGAAAGGCTATTACACAGAATGATTCCAATTATATGACACTGTGAAGAAGCAAAACTATCTATATATACATATATAATCAGTATATGAATTTGTATATATAGTAATATATTTATAATAAATTATACTGCTGCTACACTCTTCATTAATTATTTTGTATGTATGGTATATTCGCATGTGTATGTGATTATTTATATAGATAGATAGATCTATATCTAGTGTGTGTGTGTGTGTGTGTGTACACGCACACGCACACACGCATGTATACACAGTCCTGAAGTGAATACTGGATGTCAATCCAATCATTCCCTCCTTAAACTTTTGAGACAGGATCTCTTGATAAACCTCAAGCTGTTCTTCTAGTCCATACTGGTGTATCTCCCTGGTAGTTGTTAAAACTACACTTGGAAGATATTCTTCCCATTAAGAAGAGATAAAAATGTTTCTTCCTTTTCCCAAGCAGACTTAATAGTATGTGTCTGTACTCTCCTATCACGTGGTATTCTTAGATTTCAAAGTCAGAGAAAGACAAGTAAGTTCTTTTCTATAAGGAGGATGGCAAGCTTTGTAGTAGCATTTACTTTATTGTTCAGTTCTGATGGCACAGGCCTGGAATCTCAACTACTCGAGAGGCAAAGACAGCAAACTCAAGGCCTGCTTGAGTAATTAAGCAAGACCTTTTCTCAAAAATAAGAAGCAAAATAGGGACTGAGAGTGGGCATGATAGCTCACACATGTAATTCCAGCACTTAGAACACCAAGGCATCAATGTGGGTTACAAACTAAATTTGGAACCAGCTTGCTGCCTTAAAACAAATAGAACTGGAACAATGGCTCAGCAGTTACAGGCAATGGCTGTTCTTCCAGAGTGCCCAGGTTGGAATGGTAGCTCACATTTGTTAGCTCCAGATTCAATAACCTCATCTGCTCTCTTCAAGCATTACACACATGTGGTGTACATACATACATGAAGGCAAAACTTCCATACATATAAAAGAAGGTTTAAAGAAAAACCATCCAGATAGATGGCTCAGTGGGTAGGAGCACTTGCCAGGTAAACCTGAGTTCAATACCTAAAACCAACAATAAGGTAGAAGGGGTAAGACATCCATAACGTTGCCTCTGATGTCCACATGCCCAAGCCCCAAGCAAGCACTCACATACTCCAAATAGTTTTTAAAGTTTAAAAACAATTAAGAGGGAGAATGGAGGGATATAGGCCAGATAGGTAGGGGTGCTTACTAGCATGTAAAGAACTCAAATTAAATCTACGGTACCATCAAAATTAAAAACAAAATGTATTGAATACATTTACATTGGGAATATTTCCATGCTATTTTATAGAAGAGTTTGTCTTAGCCTTTTGTTCTCAGTGCAGTCATGACATAGGTATTTTAATCACTAACTTTGCAAAAATATGCCAAAGACCCTGTCCATGAAGGCACTAAGACTGACCAAGCAGATCAAGAACCAAAGGTATAAAACATTCTTGTCCACAGGCTTTAGAGTAAATTTGCAAAGGAGTTCCCCATTTCTGCAATTAAAAAAAAAATCCAACTCCTCAATTTCTAACACTGTAACATCTCAGATATACTTTTACCTAAGTAAAATTATACTATTTAAAAAAAAAAAACTTTTTACTCTAAAGGTTTATCTAACAAAGTGAAATCCTACTTAATAATCAAGAAGAAAAAAACATTTTACTATAAATGTTTAGCATTTAGAGAAAACAGTCTTTGGGTTTTAATTTAGTTGTAAAACCCTACCTGATATCTAAATACTTTTGTTGACTAATATTCTAAATGTACTAAAATGTGCTGCAGCCTCTTCAATCCCTTGACAATCATTCAATTATCAAAGTCTACTTTTCTTTCATAATTCCTTATTTGCACTTGTTTTGGGCCTTCATTTTAGTTCATCATCATGCACAGACTCTTTACCTCTAATGAGGTGGGGATGTCCTATATATATAGGACAAGATATACATAACAGTATGAACTGTAACATAGTTAAAACTACCAAACATACAGTATCACTATATAAATTATATGTCTACAAAATAAGCTTTGGAAGCATACACAACAAACTGAAAGGGTTTATTCTCACAGAGGGAGAAGGGAGAAATTCAATATTTTACTTTAAAGTACTTGAAGTTTCCCTGTTAAGTTCCATGTTGAATTTTTCATGTTTGCATTAATAATTTTTAGAAATACAATAACCTTTTCCCTTTGTTTTGAAAAGTGAAATAACTCCATGTTGAAAGTTTGTTTCACGCAGGAGAGTTCATCCTTGCTGTCTGCTAATATCTCCAGTTAAGTCCATCTACTCTAAAAATGTAGCCTGGTGAAACCCTTGAATTGCACAAGGTTGAGTTGGCAAGCTTGTGTATCTGGTTACCTAAAGCTCACCTATTACTGCCAAGCCTGTCAAGTTTTCCAGTGGTATTATTTCAAGAGTTTAAGACTTGATACAATTCTTGAGCTCTTTCAGTGACAAACAGATATTGTGTTACAGAAGGGTAAGTGACACCTCACTAACTACCACTAAAACACATCCCATATACTCTTTCATTAGGGCTTTGAAAAATGCTAAAATACATGTATTTGCTACCGAAGTACAAATGCTAAAGAACTCTTAGCTCTGGTTATTTGCACAAGTACCACTCTAATGCAAATAAGAATTTGCTCTTTTCTTCTTCCAGTTGTAAAACTGGATTACTCCCTAAAATCACCCCCATCCCATAATTGAATTTTTCTATCTACCTGCCATAGATAGCAAATATGCTATATGGCAGACAGTTCACAGGCACAGTATAGGATAACCTTACAGGAAAACTCTAAAACTGACCAGGCCACAGCTCATAATTGCACCTCATAGCTCACAATCAATACTTACTTCTAGAGACCTGTCTGGAATTCTTTCTGCCTAGATGCCCTTAGTTCCATCAGGAATTAATTTTCTTTGTGCCTAGGACTCAAAGACTAGCTGAGCTGTTTCTGAGAAATATGAACAGTATGGCCCTGTGGGAATTAAAAGATTAAAAAAAAAAAAGATAGAAAAATAAAAGAAACCATTAAAAACCCATTAGAAAATAGAAAATATAGTGAAATCTCAATGCCCAAACATTCCTGTTCAAGACACCAATGACTTAAACTAAATATCTGTTACAAGTATATAATACAATGTCACCTTCTACTCAAAACATCCAGAGGAAAACTAAATGTTTGTTACAAGTGTAAATACAATGTCTCCTTCTAGCTAAAACAATCAACTAAAATAAAAAAATGTAACTCCAAGTGCTTACCTAGAAACAACTGAAGATAATAAGAAAGAATCACTAAGTATAGAAAGGGGAAATAAAATCAAAATTGGAAAAACAAGATGAAAAATACATTATAAAGATAAGAGGTACATGGGACCGGGAGAGAGAAGGCTGTTTAAGACTCTTCCTAAAGTCCTGAATTCAATTCCCAGCACCCACATGGCAGCTCACAATTGTCTGATGCCATCTTCTGGTGTGCATACGTACGTGCAAAGTACTCACATACATAAAATACATAAATAAATCTTTAAAAAAATAAGATATACATATAACTAAAGCTCTTTAATAGGACTCAAAATTCATGCTCTGGAAGAAACCCAACAGACAGAGCTATGAAACAAGCTTTCATCATTTATCTCATTGTTTTATTTATTAAAATAACACTTAAAAAAAATCTGTTGTCAAAATTTGAAAACACAATGACTACACAGGAAGTTCAAAGCATGGAAATTTAAAGCCAGTCTAGTCTATATGAGACTTTGTCAGGGGAACTAACATTCCTTATATTAAAATTTCAAATCATCTTAGTAATTTCTATATAACAAATAGCTAGCATTCAAAACATAAATTAAAAACAAAAGCATTATTCATGGCAAAAAAGAATTTCTATCAAGCACTATACACTGTTGGACACTGCGTACTTTATGTATACATTATTTTTACCATCTCTTAAAAGTGTACATTATTCCCTAATAAATGATAGAAAAGAAGCTGAGTTTATAAGATTTGTCAAAAAATCAAGACTCAGTCTAACCTATACTTTTGATTCAAAGCTAGTACTTTTCAATCTATCAAGTGACATTTGTGCTTTGACCCCAAGGTAAATGAATTGCAATCTCACTTCACTGCAGTTCACTGAGAGGATAAAGACAAGTAAACAGCAACTATCTTTGTCTTTCTGTTCCTAGAAAAGATATAGCTGTAACAAGTGGCAGTGCAGGGAACTAAGTGTTAGGATTTTACATGTGCAGACTTAGAAAGACAGAAAAATTAAGAGTTATTCTCAATGGAAATCACTCTGCCTTTTACAATTTTCAAAAATTTGTGGGGTTTTTAGTTTTTTGTTTTTAATTGTGGACACTGCCCAAGAATCCTCAATATACTACAAAGTGGGAGAAAGTCTTATACAACAAAGAACTATAGACAACTTTCAATAAAAGCCAAGAAAATGAAAAACTTGATTAGGAGCCTAGAAGTTAACCCTGTCTTAAATACAAGTATTCTTGCTTAGTTTTAATAATCACTCAATTTTTCAAGAATAAAATTCCTGTGTGAGGTGAGCACAAGACCAGCTGTTACCCAAAACTATTCATCTTGTCTATTAAAACATACACACACATACACACACACACACACACACCTGTAGAGTCATAGCACAACTATCTCAGCACACATCTGATCCCAATCTTGGTTTCCTATATATGTATTTAAGAAGGATTTATCTAAATATTTTATGTTATTTTCCCTTAAAGAATATCATATAGTTTGGAATTTTTATGCTATAGGTATAATAAAATGTTTATGAATTTTATATCATGATTATAAAAGGGAATTGTACACAAACTAGCCATTAAAAAAAAGGGGAGGAGAGAGATAAATGAGAAATACCTGAGACTTTACTTTTGTCTGTACCTGGGGGATAGAGGAATATGGGGAGAAATATAACAAAATGTCTCTTGAACTACATTTAATTTAAAATAAGAGCTGTAGAAATAATTTGAAAATTATGGAAATTCATATGGGTTGAGGTGGTGTAGAACTTTAATCCCACCACTTGGAAGTCAGATCTCTGAGTTCAATGATAGCCTTTTTTACACTGACATAGGAACTAAAGTGGTAAAAAGGAAATTGCTGACTCCTACCAAGCCCAGTGCCTTTTCTACTCAAGCTCACCACCTCTCAGGTTGATCTTTCTAGACAGAACCCTAACAGATTTATTTCAAAAGGAAACGTGTTAAGTTCAGCTGCTTCATGTTACGCTTAATTCCACTCTTTCTGGGAAGTTAATGTTACTTATTCCTATACTCACCACCCTCTTCCTGGCTCCTAAAGAATTGTTAAGAGGGTAAGATCTCTTAAACTAAATTACTGACATACAGTGATATGCCACTACTCAAAAGACCTTATTAACCAAACTCTTAAGGGCTGGAGATACAGCTCAGTGAGAAAACAATTGCAAGGCATGTACAAGTCCTCAGTCTCAATGTCCAACACCACAAAACAACTCAGAAACCAAGGTTTCTTACTGTTGATTTTAACTGCAAAGACATTATATCCCTATTCTTTCAAGAGCAAACTCCTCTTTCTCTGATTCTTTAGATCAGATGGTTATATTGAACAAGTAAAAGTTACTCTGTACTCATCAGAAGGAAAGGGAAGTGATCAGTCCTGTTTGTACAAACCTTTGTTTCTGCAAAGTTGCTAATATTATACAGCATGCTCCAACCTCTAAACAAAATGTAAAAAAAGACAAGCCTTGATCCCACAGCCCCAGAAGTAGCCTTATCACCTGTTCAAGCAATACTGTTCTAAATTTTAAAAAGTATTTTAGGTAAGCAAAAGTCAGAATTAGTAGTAGAGTATGAGTAGAGCTCAATGAGGTCCTCTGCTTATCTTCATGAAAAGTTTTAATTTTCACAGAATTAAAAAAAAAAAACTGTCAAACAAGGTAGCTGAAGAAAACACATACGGAACTAAAGTGTAACCCAAATAAATCCACATATCTAAGCTGTAGTTTCTCAAAGCATGCAATGTAACATAATTTTGCCCATATTAATCTACTTTAGAAGGCTTTCTGTATAGGTTTTGGTTTGTTTTGAGAGTCTCAGGTAGACCAGGCTGGCCTCCACATATGTAAGTTGAGGATGGCCTTGATCTTCTAATCCTTCTTTTGTTACAACTGCTGAGACTACAGAAAGGACCATGAACGGACACACACACACACACACACACACACACACAGTTTCTTCTTCATTCCCCCCCGCCCCAAGTTCAAAGCTAGCCTGAGCTACACGGTGAGACTATATCCATGCCCCTCGCCTGAAAAAGAAAAAAGGCTTACCACATTTAGCTAATACAATCTCTTCACTGTCTCTTTGAAAATTATATCTAAATTGGCATCCAACATTTTATCTGGCAATCCTCCACTCCAACAAGTAAATTCCTATCCCTACCACAATCACAACAACTCCTATTTCTCAAATACTATTTAAAAAAAAAATATAAAAGATACTTCTGTTTTAGAACTAGAACCCAGAAGAATTTTGACTAATAAAAGTACTATGAGTTCTCCTTTTGGATGGTAGAGCTTTCCTAGTAGCAAATTTTTGCCACTCGTAAGAAAGACCTAATTCCTAACAGCCAAAAAAATTTTTAGTAGATCCCAAATGAGTTCCGTGAACTGGTTATGCTACTGTGCATTCAACAATTTAGACTGTGTTTCTTGGTAACTGTGAAAAAAAAAAGTTGCTTGTAAAGGTTATAGTTAAACAAAATTCTGTTTGCCTAAAAACTAATAAAATTTTTTATAGTTGTAGAACTTTAGAACTAGCAGTGATTTACGAACCTTTCCAATCTGAGGAAAGCCCATCTCATTTTATATTTATAGCTTTCATTTTTACTGTTCTCTGACTTTGCACCAAAACAAGCACTACCTGCAACAAGTTTTGTTTTGCCCCTTAAAGAAGCTCTTTGCCCTACTTATGACGAGTCTGACAGTGATAAAAGTGCAAATAACTCTATTCTGCTAGTTTCATTAAAAAACCATCAAATGCTAAACCTCTGTTTTTCTTCCCCAAGCTCTAGGCCTTTGCTCTCTCATACAGCCCATCCATCTTTGGAGACTGCCTAATTCCCTTACTTCATTTACACTGCTACCTTGAAGGTATTAATAGACAACCACATCCCCCTAGTGCTCCCTTTTCCTAAGTTTAGCTCCTGAATCTTAAAAACTACCATCAATGTAGAATTATCCACAGTCTCTCCTAAAAATGGATAGAAGGTATTCTTAATTATTTGTAGTTCAATCTTAGTAAGAAAACAGTGTCAATGTTATTATACAGTCATTTATTATGTGGCCACTATGTTGCTTGTGTAAGTGTAATTCAATGACAGCTCACTGCCAGCTATCTGAAACCGCTTTGTACCTGCTCTTTTCCAGGTAGCAGTTTCCTGGTTTGCATTAAGGCCATTCACTCATCTCCCTTGGTAAAAGACTTGAGATAGGGCATTAATGAATATAATTTCAATGCTGAAACTGCTGTGCTATTTTTTTCCTACTGCCCTGTATTGGTGCCCAAACTTGTTAAACTTGTATAACTCAAAAATATGAAGTTAAATGTAACACATTCCTTCAAATTATACATTGGAAGGCATTTCATTGACAGCTGCCAACAGAAGGAAGGACATCTTAATATGTCCTACTAAAATGTATTTCTCTATATAAGTAGCAACACCCAAAATAAAGAAAACTATCCTGCACTTAAGACCTTTCAGAAAAGATGACTCTTCACTGACAACTGGAAGTGCGCCTTCCACTCCTCCTCCGACCCCCAGCAGCAGCCCAATGAGCGAGCACACAGCTCAGAAGATAGCAGTGCTTCGAGGCCTCTAGGTCTGCACTCAATCACTAACAAAAAGGCAGAGGGTCTGGAGAATAAGGACCTCATTCCTAATTTAAGGACAACTAAACATAGTAGTAGAAAAGTTGTTTTCATTACAACAATACTTAAAGTATTATTGCTTCACTTTACCACTACCCTCCTGGGCCCAGATTCAAATAAGGGAAGGTGAAAACCTATATTTTGTCAATAACATACTTTAACAATATATGCTGACAGTACTGATAAATGCCTTATGAAAATCACCAGATTGTTCAAAACTTAAGATGGCATACATCTTGGGATGATGGCTCAGCAGCTACCAGCACTTTCTGCTCCTGTACAGGATCCCAGCATCTACATGGCTGCTCACAACTTTAAATAACTTCAGGTCCAGTGGACTCCCTCTTCTGACCTCTGTGAGTACCAGGCATGCATACGGTACACAGACATACATGCAGATAAAATATACATACACATAAAATAGAAACAGAAAATCTTTAAAAATGGGCTGGAGAGATGGCTTAGCAGTTAAGAGCACTGGCTGCTCTTCCAGAGGTCCTAAGTCCAATTCCCAGCAACAACATGGTAGCTCACAACCATCTGTAATGGGATCTGATGACCTCTTCTAGTATGTTTGAAGACAGCAACAGTGGACTCATATATATAAAATTAATAAATAAATATTTAAAAAAAAAATCTTTAAAAATAAATTTAAGAAGGGACATCCATGGAATCCCAGCATTCAGGAAGCTAAGGCAGAAGGATCACTGCCATGTTTGAGGCCTGCCTAAGTTACACAGCAACATTCTGCTTGCTGTCTGAAAACAAAACAAAACAAGCGAACAACAAAGCTGAGTGGGGAAGCATATTTCTGTAATTCCAGCAGAGAGATAAGAAATGAGGAGGAATAAGGATGAAAAATTCCAACGCATTGCAATACACGAGGGGGCCTCAATAGTAAATTCATTAATTCATTAATTCTAAAATCGCTCCATACCTGAAAATATTTTTTTTTACATTAAAAAAACTTTATTTCATTTAGAACAGTGACTCTCAATCTTCCTAAGGCTTTGATCCTTTAATATAGTTCTGCATGTTGTAGTGACCCCCAACCACAAAATTACTTAACTGCTATTTCAAAACTATAATTTTGTTACTGTTGTGAATTATAATGTAAATATCTGGTATGTAGGATAGCTGATATGTGACCCACAGGTTGTGAGCCACTGATTTAAAAGATCCAATATATGAAGCCAAATTAACCCCAAATTTACAGTCGCTTTCAGAGATCTGAACTAAATGACTATTCAAAGTAACCTATCATCACTATTTTCCCAAAGTTGTTTCTGAGAAGTGGCTGACATTACTGTAATACACTTATCTCAGATGTCACCTTTCCTACAGAAGTTAAAAGGCCTAACTATAGATTAACTTATGGTGTTCTACTTTGTTTCTGTATTTATTCCAAATACTGGTGCTGGTGAACACTTTCTAGGACAGGACTTCAGAATTTCCCTCTTCAGGTGCACATTAGAGGAAGTGGGTTTTTCATGCCAGGGACAAACTACCACAAAGCAAAGAAACAACTTTCCTAGGTAAATAGCAACAGCACAAACCACCTCCTGATTGTTTTCAGTTATGGCTTCATTTATATAAAGTCATGCAGGTTACCTTTTCTACATATGTATTAAAATTAAAAAATAAAATTAAAATTATACAAATAAAAAAATGAGTTTGTTACTTTATACCTTGGATTTCATTAGATGTGGAAACAATGTGTCTAATGAGTCCTAGAAATGATTTCAGCAAAGAGAAGTAGTAGTGGAAGATGGAAGGTTCATCAATCCTTCCAACACTTCCTTGGAGAACAGAGCCCAAGGACAGAAATTACCAGGATAGGAGGCTTTCCTAACAGAGCTGCTCAACAGTGAATGGACTGCTTGTCATGTAGTCACTGCAAGTGTTCAAGGTGGAAAGACCACCTTGGAGAGGGACTCCTGTGTTTGTTAAGAGTTTAGACTGAGATTCTAGAAAATTCCCTCAAGGAATTCAGAAGAGAATTCCTAAAAGGAAAGAGAAACAGACATATCCTATATTTCTAGAATCCCTCTTGAGGGGGCTGGAGAGATGGCTCAGCAGTTAAGAGCACTGACTGCTCTTCCAAAGGTCCTGATTCAAATCCCAGCAACCACACAGTGGCTCACAACCATCCGTAATGAAATCTGATGCCCTCTTCTGGGGTGTCTGAAGACAGCTGCAGTGTACTTACATATAATAAATAAATAAATCTTTAAAAAAAAAAAAAAAGAATTCTTTCTTTAAAGGTATAATAGAAAAGGTAGTCTACAGTTTTTAAAAATGGCATGTACCCTTCTATCACTATCTTGAGAAAGGTTCATTATGATTTCTTTTTATTATAAAGAAAAGATGGAGATTATATATATACATATTTTTTGGTTTTTCGAGACAGGGTTTCTCTGTGTATCCCTGGCTGTCCTGAACTCACTCTGTAGACCAGGCTGGCCTCAAACTCAGAAATCTGCCCGCCTCTGCCTCCCAAGTGCTGGGATTAAAGGCGTGCACCACCACTGCCTGGCCTAGAAACTTTATCAACTTTTAAGTAATATGCACATATATAAATATGTTATTCACTAAAAACTCAGATCTGTTTTTCATTATACTCTAAAATATATTAGGAATTTTGATGTACTGAAAGAATACAAGAAAATACAGTATTCAAGCAGTCACTATTTCTACTAAGAAGACTATTTTCAAACTGTCATAGCCCAATAATGAACTGTCAAATCAACTGAGGTGGTCACTATAATTTTCTTACACTGCTTCACCAGATGTTAAATATACTGCATTAGCTGTATTATCCTATTTGTGTGAGTCCATGCATTGGGGGAAGGAGGCATGTGTGTCACAGTGTACATTATGTGAAGGTCAAAGAACAGCTTGCAGGTTCTGGGAAGTGAACTAAGATTACCAGGCTAGGGAGCAAGCAACTTTACCCAATGAGCCATCTCACTGGCCTAATAAATTATTCTTCCATCTGAGTCACAGGCATATATGCATGTCTGCATACACGCTCACATTTTGAAGAGTCCTGCTATGTAACCTAGGCTAGTCTCAAACTCTTTTCCTTCCTGTTCCAACCTCCTGGGTTCTGGGATTACAAACATACCAATCTGTCTGCCAACAGTAATTCTTACAATCTTAAAGTTATTTTAACATCTTGTGAATCAAATACACTGTTGTACTACAAATTAAATCCTTCACAGTATATTTTAGATCATGAAAAATTCTAGTTTGTAATGAAAAAATTGTACTTCTTCAGGTTACTTTCAGTTAATAAACAAGCAACCAAGATATAGCTGACAAGTCCTGAAACTAGATGATCAATACATAGATCTCTTTAGGTTTTGGGTTGTTTGTTGGGCTGATTTTGTTCTTTTGAACCCAGGCTGGTCTCCAATTTGTTATATAGCCAAGGATGACATTAGACTCCTGATCTTCCTGCCTTCATTTCCCAATCACTGAGGTTACAGGCATGTGCCACCACATGTAGTTTATCTGCTGTATGTTTATAATTCTAACAAAAATGGAAAAGAAATGGACACAACAAGCATGATAAATAAGCCAATAAACTGTGGTTTGGTGTGGACAGGCAAGATATCTTAGTGAGTAAAGGTACTTGTGCCAAGCCTGATGACCTGAATTCAATCTTGGGAACCCACTTGGTAAAAAGAGAGAATCAATTTCTACAAGTTGTTTTCTGACCTCAAAACATATACTGAGGCATGTTGAGTAGCCATATGTGCACATTATACATATATACATGTGTTCATGGCACACAAAATATTTTTTTATTCTATGTGTTGTTTCTAGGGCTATTAACTTAGTAACTTCCTCAGATTTAATTCAGATATTTGGACTGCCTTCTTTACCCACAACAAAAAGATTTGGAGTATATTTTAGATATATAGTTAAAATAAGTCATATACAAAAACAGATTTCCTCAAAGCCTAACATTTAAAAAGTAATAATAGTTAAGTGTTATTTCATTGTCTCTTCATTAACCAAACAGTGTTCAACCAACAGGAATACAAATATCTACCTGGCAAAAATGTTTGTTTCTTAATTGTTTTTAATTCACACTGGCAATTTCTGCATTGAGCTGCAGTCTCTCTAACAGTTACTGTTCTGTCTTCCTTAAAACAAGAATTGCAAGTACTGTTTGAAGAATACTCAGAGAAAGTCAAATTTCAAAACAGTACATGTCTTAATATTTATCATCGTCCCTAAAGTAGGTTTCTAAAAGCTTATAAAAACAGAAGCTTATAAAGACCCACTGGAGGCAGAACCTACACTGTGTCTAAGAACTAAGTAATTTTTAGAACTGAAAGACAGCTGAGATAATCATCAAACCCACCCATCTAAAAATATGGCAGGGAAGGAAAGAAAAGTCAATAACATTAACCCACTTCTGAGCTGGGCCTAGTCAGCATTCTACCAGAAAAGGTCTTAAGGTATTAACATGTATTTTAAGTTTAATCACTTTTAGAATAAGAGGAAACACTTGAATGTGATTAAAACTGTTGGTGTGGCTGGAGAGATGGCTCAGTGGTTAAGAAGACTACTCTTCCAGAGGTCTTGAGTTCAATTCCCAACAACCACATTGTGACTCATAACCATGTGTAATGGGATCCGATGCCCTCTTCTGGTGTGTCTAAAAACAATTATAATGTACTCATATACATAAAATTTAAAAAAAAGATTTTTAAAAAAAGTCTTCAAAGGCCTTACAAGTGAGTTTAAAAATTTTATCTAAGGTTAAAATTAAACTCTACATTATCAATGTCATTGTCCATTTATGTAAAATGTTTTTGTTCATAGTCATTATCAAAGTCAAGTTGTTCACAGGAAGTGCTTTTGCACCACTTTTGCCGTTGTTGATGTGTTGATTTATTTAAGTCTCTACAATTTTTTTAAAGATTTATTCTTATTTTTAATTATGTGTCTACATGAGTATGTACACACAAGTACAAGGTACCCATGGAAACCAAAGCTGGAGTCAAAAGCAGCTGAGAGCTACCTTCATCCTCTGGAAGAACAGTATATGTTCTTAACCACTGAAAGTCATTTCTCTCACCTCATCTTACTATTCTTTCTAGCAGCTTCTGCCCCTCCAGATGTTTCTCAAATGATGATCCATCCATTCCTTATTTGAACATCCAGCTTTTCTCCTTGTCCTACTACAAGTCTCTGGCTTTCACGTTCTCCCAAAACCTCATTCATTATGTTTGATCCTGTCCAGATTGTGCTCTTGTTGTAAACGAGTTGAGACAGGATGAGTCAAACAACAGAAATAATTTCACAAAATCCATTTTCTAAAGCTTCTGTGTAATTTTATTATCAAACTATCAAACTTTCACTGAATACCTTCTGCAGGATATTCAGCACAGCCACTCATTTGTCCATATATTTTAACAGGTAACAGCACCCTATCTCCTTCCCAAAGCATAAAAAAAAAAATCTTTACACATCCTAGCGCTCAGGAGGGTAAAGTATGAGGATCTAAATTCAAGGTAAGGTGCTGCTCAGCAAAAACCTGTCTCAAAAAAATAAAATGTAATATAAAAATAAAACAAAGGAGGAAACAAAGATTTTCGTAGTAGTTATGAATTCCAAAGAGCATTTTAATCAAAAACATACAAACTCACAAAGCACCTTCGTAAGTCACAGGTGGTCATCTTTGCCACCAAATCACCAAGCCTGACAACCTGACTTCAATCCCCAAAATCTACATCATAGAAGATAACAAACTATGAGGTTTGTCTTCTGATTTGCACAGGTGTATCAAAAAATGAACCCCTATTCACATATACACAGAAACACATACAAACAGGTAAATAAGTATGAGTAAATTTTAAATAATAAATAAGATCGCCGGGGCGGTGGTGGCGCATGCCTTTAATCCCAGCGCTTGGGAGGCTGAGGCAGGCGGATTTCTGAGTTCGAGGCCAGCCTGGTCTACAGAGTGAGTTCCAGGACAGCCAGGACTATACAGAGAAACCCTGTCTCGAAAAATCAAAAAAATAAAAAACTAAGATCAAGAGGTAGAACACTTGCCTAACACCTGAGAAGCCCTAAATTTAACTTCAGCACTAAAAAAAATATTTTTAATAAAATTAAAATGATAGTATAGTAGCATGTTATCTTAGAGCAGTGGTTCTTAGCCTTCCTTATGCTGTGGCCTTTTAACACAGTTCCTCATGTTGTGCTGACCCCCCAACCATAAGCTTATTTTTGTTGCTACATCCATAACTGTAATTTTGCTATTATGACATAACTATTATGACATAACATAAATATCTGATATGCAAGATATTCAATATGTGACTCCCCTGGGAAAGGGTTGTTTCAGTCGCAGCCCACAAACTCCTGCCTTAGAGCCTATAAGGAAATGTTTTAGAACAAAACCATGTTGAAAAAGCAAAAAATTAGAAATTTCTCAAGAAAATATAACTCATGGGAAATCAGATCTAC
>JADRCD010208429.1:10987-24346 GCA_019843815.1 Montemys delectorum | reverse complement strand
TGTGCAGGTTTGTTTATTTCGATAGTGCAGAAGAAAAATGCACCGTAATTTGAGGATATTCTTTCCTTCCTAAGGATACCCCTCAGTGAGCACGTACTAAATCCCCAGCAAGGACCCAGCTCATCGTATTTTTATTTACAGACTGATTTTGAGGAGAGAAACCAAGAGTAGCCCTAAGCCCCGCCCAGCCTAGCAGTGGTGGGTCACCTGGCTCTTCAGGACTCTGAACTGAATGGTACTTCATCCTGGGAATTGAGTGCTCCCTTCTGTGTGGTCCCTTGCACAAGCTCCCCTGCTCCCACCTTTCCAGTCCTTCTTTGTACAAGAAAGAGAATGCTCGCTGCTGCTGGGCAGCCATACAACCTTGCTAGGCTACTTCAAGGAGGAAGAGAAAGCCATTTTGGCTGAAGCTGGATGAAGCAACTGCCAATTTCCTCTAAGTTTACCTTCCTGTTCAAAACTCAAAATACCAGGACACAGACAATGCCAGGCTCTCATGCCTGCCATCCCTTTCTGGGGTAACTAGTTAAAATGAACATTTCATTCTTGCCTCCTCTCAAATTTCCATGGACTTACTGCTACCTCCTTCAACCCAAACCTGTGGAGCATCTCAAAGGTGTCTGGACCTAGGGTCCTTTCAAGCACCTTTCTCTGGCATCCTCAGCCCTGTTGTAGGGATTTCTTCTTGCTGCTAGAGTAGATCACCATTAACTCAGGGGCTGAAAACAACACACAGTTGTTACCCAGTAGTGGAGGGTTACCTTGTCAAAACAGGAGCTGTGCTCCAAATTTGAATCATCCTTTACAAGCTCGTGCAGTCCTGGCGAGTGGCATTGTTTGGGAAGCCTCTATGACTTAGAGTCAAGCTAGCAAAAGCTGGTTAGGTTCCGAGGGGCAGGCCTTGGACGGTAGAACTACTTCCAACTCCAGTGTAGTTTCTTCCATTTTCCACCTGCCATTGTGATGAGAGGAAGCCTGACCTTATACTCTTAGCACTATAAATCTTCAGGGCCTTCCCTGGTGTGATGGATTGAAGTCCCAAAACTGGGAACCAAGAGATATCTTTCATCCCTTAAGATGCTTCTATTAGGTATTTTGACATTGTAGCGAAGGAAGTCAGTCACTATGGTGGACTTCACTGGGCTCCAATGAAGGGGTCAGGAAGCCTTATGTAGCTTCTAGAAGCTTCCAGATGTTGCTTGGCTTATGGCTCCTTCCTCTGTCTTCATGCTGACCAGTGTGGGCTCTCCTTTCATTCAAGGATTCTCTTCATCTCCGTCTCTCACTTGTAAGGACTTAAAACTACCGAGACCCGGGTTTTACTATATGATCTAAGTTATTCATAGATTTGGATGTGGACGTCTTTGAGGGGGTTGTTGGAAGTGTTACTCGGCCTTCTGTTCTGCAGGGTGACTCACGGTCCTGAATGATGGTAATGGCTGCTACAACCTCTGCTGCCATGCCAGAGTGCCAGGAAACAGGAAAGAGGAAGTAGGGATGGAATGAAAGTGATGCTTGCCAGCTAAGGTGAAGCCAATACATTTCTGCCAAGTCTTCCTTGGCCAGGGCTGAGTCACCTGGGCACACCTAGGTACGAGGGAGGCTGGGAAATGGCCCTTTCTTTCTGGTGGTAAAGTGCTTGGCTCAAGTTAAGGTTCTGTTTGGATGGAAGAGTGTAGACTGAGCACTGGCTAGTCAGCAGCCTCTGCTCTGTGGTAGAAAGAGAAGGGAGCTTTATGTGGCTTAGTGTTTTTGAACAATCGCATAATCTTTTGGGAGCTGAGGTAAAGAACTCTAGATGATTTTTCAAATGGGACGGTAGATGTTTGTGTAGAGGAAGGGTGACTTTGCTGTCAGTTTTCTTTCGGAACATTTGGGTTTATTTATGTATTACTGATTGTCTTAAGGAACCAGACCTACGTTAAATGCCTGTATCATCACATATGAACTGCATGAAAGTGGCCATCTGGGTGACGCATTGCTTTTTGAGTTCTGTGGGAAATGGTTTCATTATTGAACAAGCCAATTGCCATTTCTATATGTGATCAAAGACTGGAGCCAGACCCCACCACAGGGAACGCATCATGTCCAACTTCCAGAGCTACAGTCGGAGCTAGAATAGGGTCCTACTCTTCCACTCAGACCTCATTTAGGACATTAAAATGCTATGCTTCAAGTTGGGTGTGGTGGGGAGCATATTTGTAATCCAAGTACTTGGTAGGATCATTAGTTTGAGGTGAGCTTAACAGAGTGCAGGCCTGGGCTACATAGTAGGACCTCGACTCAAAATAAAACAAAAACCAGTGAACCAACCAATCCAAAACAACAACAAAAACAATTCACAAATAAACCTTTAAACACGACCTTTAAATACCGGAGAGAGTGCGAACCACCCATAGTCCCAGCTACTTGGAAGGTTAAGAAGTTTGTTTGAGTCTACAAGTTCAAGAGTAATCTGGGAAACATGGTGAGACTCCCCCACAAAGGTCAAAGGAAGGAAGGGAAGATTAAAAAGGCCATTTCAAGAGACTCTGTCTTCTTGTCTTGGTGTGGGGCACACACCTCTAATCCTAGTATTGAGGAGAATCAACAGTTGAAGACTAGCTTGGGCTACACAGTACATAGTGGAGCCCCACTGAGAGGGAGAGGGAGGGGGAAGGAGAAAGGGGAGGGTGACAGAGAGGGAGGGGGGAGAAACAGAGATGCACTAATATATGACTTTTGTGAGTCTTTGATTTTAAATGATTAAAGGCTAATCTCTAAGACTTGTTTTAAATATTACCTCAACACCATCGTTATATTTCTGGTTTGGCAGTTATCAGTGGCTTTGCCAGAAGTTTCTCTGGGAAGATATATACAGTGCCAATTCAGCTCTCAATAGACACCTTGCAGCTACCTCTTCCTGTCCAACCGGGAATATGGGAGCAAAGCATCATGGCCACAAAGGACTCTGGCATCTGTGTTCCCTGTCTGTCTGTCTGTCTGTCTGTCTGTCTGTCCGTCCATCCCTACCCTGTCTGCTCAACACTGGTGGCTGCTGAGCTTGCCCCTGAGGGTCAGTTGTCTAGTTGTTAGTAGAGTGGCTGTACTTGTTGGTGAGAATGTAGGGGGCAAGCAGTGAAAGGAGTCCACCACAAGAATAGTCTAACATAAACAATAATAATCACCATAATCATCTGGCTTTCAGTCGGGAACCCAAAACACATTACAAGCATTAACTCATTAATCTTCACAACGCCCCTGTGAGGGAGAATTAAGTATAAGTAATCGTAATTATTGCTGTCATTATCCTTCAAACAATTCCCAGGTGAGCTGTGGCTGAACTGGCACACTGTGGGGATTTGTTTTTTAAAAGAGAGACCCTATACTTTTGCCAGGGATTCGTCTCCTATTTTTTCCTTTTCTTGATATCTGAATACATAATGAATATTTTTGATGAATGGAGTAAGGAGAGGGTGGTGAGTGATTCTCAGTGAGGGGTGGTCCATTTTTGCTTTGCTATAAAAAAGACGCATAGCTGCAGTGGAAACGGCAGATTTCTGAAAAGGTTTGATGGCTGTCATTTTGAAGCTATGCATTATGTTCATGGTTTCAATCTTATCTCTTCAGGTGAGGGCTTGGGAAGTTTCATTCTACAAGTAACATCCTGTTTACTCCGATACCATTTAAATTAGAGCCATGTCCTCCATTGGTAGCATCCTCTACATGTGGCGACAAGCCTTCAAGATGTTCTTGTGGCATTGGTGCAAGACTACTTCTGTACCTGGGCCAAAGGTTGGGTGCCCTCTTCTTGGGAAAACAGGTCACCTCAGAGTTCCAGAGTAATCACAAGTTAAACAGGGGACTTACTTGGAGGGAACAGGACACTGACTAGAGCATTTAACTGCAACCCGGATAGATCTGCTAACAGCTAGATGGAATAGTGCCTAGTAATGATGGAGTATATATCATACACTTTTAAAGAATGCATCCTTTTATCACATGTTCTTGGTCTAAAGCAGAAGTGCCACCTGTACACCCTGTACTAAGAGTTGGCACTTTGGAGTATGTCAACTTTGATATTTGATATTATGTTCAAATTTATGTTCTAAAATTTATGCTTTGTATAAATTCTTGTATTTCACTAATGCACACCTTTGGAAGTAAGATAATGAAGACTGTGAAGGCTCCCAAGCCATTTCAGTGGCCCGTGTTAGTGTGAATTCTCCTGTCAGTTTTGCCAAGCTGCAGTTATGACTCATCCCAGCTGAATGACAAGAGTCAAAATTCAGAGACATGAAGTGACATTTCTGTGATCACATGTCCGTTAAATTACACAATCTGAATTCAAACTCAGGCTGGCTTTGACTACAAAGCCCATCTGACATTTCTGTCTTTTTGAAATTCTACAAAGCCATCCAGCGCTACCCAGGAGGATGAAGGCGTCTGAAGGATGTGATCCAAGAAGAAGTCATTTGGATGATCACAAGTAGGGAACCCAGTTTGATAGACAGAAGCCTTAAGGAGTCATTAAAGATGAGAGTCAAAGTGGCTCAGAATTTGGCTGAGTAGTAGAACTGTGGCCTAGTATACTCAAAGTCCTTGGTTCAGTTCCCAGCACTGGAAAAAAAATTAATGGTAGAAAATGTGTAAGATTCCAGTCAGATGACTGTCAAGTGGCTTAACAACTGTTAGAGTAAACCGTTGTTTTGTCGATAGAAAAACATCTGTGTGTATTAACAAGCTTATCAACTTTGCAGATTACAAAGAAAAAAGGAGAAATTGAGTAAGAGATTAGGTATGGTTTGTGTGTGTGTGTGTGTGTGTGTGTGTGTGTATGTGTGGGTGGGTGGGTGTGTAGGTGTGTATGTTTGGAGCAGTGTCAAGATAACATGATCAGTCCTTCAGCAAGCGTGAACTCTCTTTGGGAAACAGAATCTTTTGAAATTGGACTAAAGGAGAGAAGAGAATCAGAAATAGTTGGAGGTAAGATACCAAGGCTGAACTAGAGAGGCACCGTCTACCTTCAAACCGTGGCAGAGGTGTGAGAGTGTGCATACGTCTCATGCCCAAAGAGACTACCCTCAGTCTTCCTTTGTACATTCGCAATTCTTCTGTCTCCGCATTTCCAGAGAGGATGAAGTAAGAGAGGAAGACTCATGATGACTGTAGGAAGCACCATCTCCCAGTCTAGGGGCCTGTTTAGAATACAGAAGGAAAACGGAGAAAGTCTTGTAACAGAAGTCCACCCCACCCCCACCCTGCTTCCTGGCTGCTCTAAAGTGAGCTTCATTGCTGCACTGCAGGCAGGCATCTGCCACAACAGACAGAAACTTCTCATACTGCACAGTCACAATGATCTTTTCCTCCAGGAAGTTACTTTGCTCCGGTCTTCTTCACAGATATAGTAAGTCTCATGAGCATAACACTCACTAGGTTCATGTTGTGATTTTGCAGCTGGGGATGTAAGGGTGACTAAAGAAACAAACAGGGAGGGTGGCTGAGACCAGGGATTGGCTTAGGGGCCTTGGCGGAGTTAAGGGGGCAAGGAGCTTTAGGAACCACCACTGATACTTTTACAATGATTGATTGACAGGCAGGGTTCAGGCAGAGCAGGTGACAAGTGCAGCCAGCAGGCTATGGTAGAAAACGGAGTAAGTACCAACTAGAGAACAGAGGGGATGACAAGATGGTCTGAGGAGGGGAGGGAGACTTTTGCATTCTCAGCAGGATGCTCTCAGATAAATCTCTTAAAAGTTGGCGTTCATATGTTCATATGAGTGTGTGTGTGTGTGTGTGTGTGTGTGTGTGTGTGTGTGTATGTGTTTTGTTTGGTTTCTGGAATAGAGTAAACCTGAATGGGTTTAGTAAAGTTTAGTTCAGGAATTAGTCAGCTTTAATACACGAGAGAGAGAGAGAGAGAGAGAGAGAGAGAGAGAGAGAGAGAGAGAGAGAGAGAGAGAGAGAGAGAGAGAGAGAGAGAAGGGAGGGGGAGGGAAAGGACACTGGAGGTTAGAACTTGGCAAGTTTAATTTAGGATAGAATTGGAAGAAAACAAAACAAAACCCACACTTTTTGAAAGCTAGGAATAGACACATTATACTAACAGGAAAATAGCAAAAATATAGACCAGGAAAGAATATATTAAGGTGGTCATTATTTACTAAGTGGACTTGATACAGATAAAATTATATTTAATGCACTAAAAGTTTCTACTCTAAGGAGAATATGGGGCCATGAAGAGAAGGACATTGTCTGAGGAGAGAAGTGAGGAGAGGGTGGGAATTCTCTCCACACAGCGACAGGACAGTTTTTCTCTTTGAAGAAAGACATTGACAAGATCTTGGGTAAAGATGGAGAAGAAGGAAAGATGGCTAAGGAAGACTTTAAAGTACTTTAAAGGTCTGAAGTAGAGAGAGTCACGCTGGGTCGTGGGCGTAGGATTCAGTCAGAAGGGCTACTTAGCCAGGAGAATGGGGGTATTAAAGAGAGAAATTCACTGAGGTTTTGTAATTACAGTGCACACAGGAGGAGATAAATATCTCCACCATATATTACATCATTGTTAAATCTCAATAATTTTAAATATAATTAACCTTTAATGATGCTTTAGATTTAATAATATGGCTATTGCATGGGAATTGTCTACAAGTCATTATAAATCTATTTGTTTAGGTTTACCAACTGGGTATTAAAAGAGTGTGTAAAGTTGGGTCGCTGTGTTTCGGAGTTCAGCGTGCTTATTAAATGTCTTACTCAGTGTAATTGACTGTAAAACCCACCTCAAATCACACCAAATAAAGAATGCTTTAGAACAAATTAATTAAAATAAAAATTTTCTTTCAATTATTATTTCCTACTTTTTTCTGTCTTCTCTTTTAAGAGTCTACCCTGGGGCACATCAGGAATTATAAAAATTGAATCTGTTTTAATCATTTTGCTTTTTACTCTAGATTCTAGGATACTGACTGATTCATAATTTATGAAAAAGACAAATGTCTCTCATCTTCAGGCTGACGCTCCTTTTGCTTGTGTTTACTTTTTTATTTGGAAAATACTTTTATTTATGCTTTGTGAATTTCCACATGTATTCAATGCATTTTGTTCAAATGCACCCCCATTTCTTTGCCGACTCCTCCAACCCCTGTCCTCCTAATATGGTGGTTCTTAATTTTCCTAATGCTGTGACCCTTTAATACAGTTTCTTATGCTGTGGTGACCCCCTAACCATAAAATGATTTTATTGCTAGCTTATTTTGCCACTGCTATGAATCATAATGTAAATATCTGATATGTCAGATTTTTGACATACAACCTCTATGACAGGGTCACTTGACCCCTAAAGGGACCATGATCCACAGATTGAGAACAATTGCTCTAATCTCTCTCTCTCTCTCTCTCTCTCTCTCTCTCTCTCTCTCTCTCTCTCTCTCTGTGTGTGTGTGTGTGTGTGTGTGTGTGTGTGTGTGTGTGTGCTTCCCATCAGCACACGGATGTACGTGAGACCGTCCTCCAGAGCATGAGAGATCTACCAATGTCCACACCTCAAATAAAAGTGATTGTTACCTTTGCATCAGCATTGGTTAGAGAAGCTTCTCCTAGGGGTACCTTTTTAATTTTTTTTTTTTAAGAGAAAAGAAAGAGGGATCCTCTGGATCATCAACTGATTTCTCTTCTTAAATATATTTTGACTCGAATGCCCTCAAACTCTCTAACATATTTAGGTGTGAATACAACAGACACCACTGTTGTCTATTACTCATGCTCATTCTAATACAGAAAAGAAAAATTCACCTTTGCTCTTTAAATAATGGATCAAACATTTCTATGTTCACAGCACAGATAATACGTTGAAGCAGAAAGATTTTTTTTTTTGTTTTGTTTTTCAAATTTGCCTGAAGATTTCCCAAGGATTTTCTTTTATTCACTTTACATCCCGCTCAGCTCACTCTCTCCCTCCTGCTCACCCCTTCCACAATCCTTCCCCCTATCTTCCCTCCCCTTCTCCTCTGGGAGAGTGGAGCCCCTGACCCCTCCCCCCCACAACCCTGCATTTCCCCTACCCTGGCACATCAAGTCTTCAAGCAGAAAGATTTTAAAGATGAAAAGCAATGTAAACTTGCATTAAACAATATATTTAGGAGTTAGTGAGCTCATTTCTTTTTAGAAGGCTGTGACAGATTTTCATAATATGAAAAGACTTTCATAATATGTCAAAGCATTAAATTTAATGACTGAAAAACTAAACTTAACTAAAGCTAAATTTAAATGAAAACTAAACTAATCCATGATTTGGACACAATTATGCTCTGGCAACACTATCATCTAAGGGGACTTAGCTCTGAAAAGCTTTCCTGAATTCTCCTCAACACACAGAGTCCAAATCAATACCCTAGCTTAAAATTTATTTTATTTTCATGAAAGCCTAAGAATTTGTATACGCCTGCATTTCAGTAACTGCAAGCAGAATGGCCTTCCTAGAACCTGCTGTGAACGTGTGTGGTTCCCTTGGCTTCTTGAGTCCTCACCAGCTCTCTGTTCAGCTATTAGTGAACTTCTAATGCTGTTGCCTGAGTTCTGAGCTATGGGGCAGCTAGCCAGCAAGAGATCACCATTTGATGTCCCCGAATGAGTTTTGTATATACTGGAGAAACATGGGAGGCGCTTAGTCCTTAAAAGCGAAGTTTGAGTGCTAACTACCTCAAGTGAGTGTAGTTCTGATTCCTTTCTTCTCACATTCCCAGAGTCCAGCACAATCCTTGGTGGATAGTGGATGTTTCATTTATATTTGATGTATAGATGGTCTCATAATGTAATCTTATGATTTGCTTTGTAACTGTGTTGGTGAGTATTCAGTCAGGTCTAGAGTCACCTAGGAGATACAACTCTGTGTATGTTTATGAGGGTGTTCCCAAAGAGATTAAACCAAGGAGGGAAGACCCATCCTGAATGTAGTGGCATCATCCCATCCCCTGGGGAACATAGGATAAAGAGGGAAAAGGGAACAACAAGCCCGCTGAAACCAGCATCTTTTCTCTGCTTCCTGACTGTATATACGGAGACCTCTTGTTCCATGGCCTCATTGACTTTTTGCTTTCAATTTTGGAAATACTGTGCTCAAGGAATATGAGAACCTGGGATTTTTTTTTATTGATTTAACTTCTCTCATTATGATGAGAAAAGTTTCAGGATTTCAATTTATCTGAATTTGTTAACATTTAAAAACATATTTTAAGTAAATAGAATTAAATCACATTCTTGTTTCCCTTTTGTACCCCACCTCCTCCTATAGACTATCCTTCAATACCTATAATACCTTTTTTTGTCATATTCTTTATAATTTATAAAATACTATAACAATAAAAATGAGTATTATACAAGGTGTTTGATATAAAACAACAATCAACTTAACAGTCTTATGTAGATGCTTGTCTACAGCAATACTGAAAATACATACATTTTTCTCAATATAAATTTTAAATAACTCCAAACATAATAACTGTATATTTTAAAATAATACATTACTACTAGTATTTTTTTAAATGAACATATATATAAAGTCTTTTTGTTTGTTTGTTTGTTTTGTATTTAGTAGAGCTTAAAATCTTGGCTCTTACTGTGGTACAAGGCCAAAATAAGAACAATTTTTAGACATTGGCTTTCATTGTAATAAGGCTGTACTTCAGTGACCCTCACATCACCAAAGGATTTCACCTCCATTGTAGCCTAGCTGAGAGTTGACAGGAGAACCTGAGATTTTATTTTTAGTGTTTAGACAGAAATAATCAGACTTTACTAGGAATGCTTTTTGATACAATGTATTGCTATCCAGTTATACAGTCTAGAGTTGTCTTAAATTCAGGTCCTACTGCATTAGCCTCCTGAGTGCTGAGTTTACAAATGGCTACTGACCTGTTCCACTTAGCAAGTAGTTTTTTTTTTTAAAAAATAAACATGATATATTTATTTTTTAACTTTTATTGAATTATGATGAGAAAAGTTATATGATTTCATTTATCTGAATTTGTTAACATTTAAAAACATATTTAAAGTAAATAGAATTGCATCACATTCTTGTTTCCCTTTTGTACCCCAACTCCTCCCAGAGACCCCTTTCAATACCTACAATATCTTTTTTGTCATATTCTTTATAATTTATAAAATATTATAACAATAAAAATGAGTATTGTAAAAGTTGTTTCATATAAAGCAACAATCAATTTAACCGTCTTATGTAGATGCTTGTCTATAGCAATACTGAAAATACATTTTTCTTAATATAAATTTTAAGTAACTCCAAACATATTAACTGTATATTTCAAAATAATACATCACTACTAGTATTTTCTTAAATGAACATAAATAAATAAAGTCTTTTTGTTTGTTTGTTTGTTTTGTATTTAGTAGAGCTTAAAATCTTGGCTCTTACTGTGGTACAAGGCCAAAATAAGAACAATTTTTAGACATCGGATTTCATTGTAATAAGGCTGTACTTCAATGACCCTCACATCACCAAAGGATTTTTACCTCCATTGTAGCTAAGCTGAGAGTTGATAGTTCTGCTGTGCCAAGGAATGAACTGTAGGCCCAGTTTTTGGATACAAACTTCCTGCTATGCTCAAAGCTATTTGACTTGAGTGAGTGACTTCATTCTCAGCCCACAGAGAACTGGTTACATTCATTTAAGATATGGTGTGTGTATTAAGATGGTCTATCCATAAAGCCATTCACCAACTGTTTCAATGAACAATGGTTCTGTTTGGAGGGTGGCGCAGACATTAGGTGAGGGTAAGAATCTGGTTCATTGGCTGTAATAATTTGCAAAAGCATTCATCTCAGAGAAAGAGTAACTTATAAAGTCCTCTTCTTCAAACTTGATACAATAGTTACAAACATCAAGCAAAGCATTCAGTCTCACTCATTGTTGTTCTCTTACAATCCCCTTCCCAATTTAATTGTCTACATTGCTTTGGGGTATATAAATTCTTTCGAAATATGTAAGTTGTTCTGAAAATCATAGTATACTGTAAAAACATGAAATAAACAATCCTACTAATAGAGAGGCTGAGATAGGAGAAGCAAGATTTCAAGACCCTTATGTTGTACACAGCAAGACACTGTCACGAACAAACAAGCTTAAAGTATATATGGATTGTACAATATTGGACCTATTTATCCAATTACCAAATTAGAGAGACCATTGGGTGACAATCAACAAATTTCTAATTCCTTATATTTTTGGATTTCAATCGATTAGGATATGTTGGTAATATTAATTTTCATATTAAGATATTAGGAAAAAGTAATTGTTACTTCCTGTTGTTTTTGTTGTAAGAGGTGGAGTTAGGTTTGTATGGGTTTGTTGAAAGATGTTTTCCATTTATTATCCTTTGTAGAGCTAGATTTGTGGAAAGATATTGTGTAAATTTTGTTTTGTCATGGAATATCTTGTTTTCTCCATCTACAGTAATTGAGAGTTTTGCTGGGTATAGTAACCTGGGCTGGCATTTGTGTTCTCTTAGGGTCTGTATGACATCTGCCCAGGATCTTCTAGCTTTCATAGTCTCTGGTGAGAAGTTTGGTGTAATTCTGATAGGCTTGCCTTTATATGTTACTTGACCTTTTTCCTTTACTGCTTTTAAAATTCTTTGTTTAGTGTATTTGGTGTTTTTATTATTATGTGATGGGAGGAATTTCTTTTCTGGTCCAGTCTATTTGGAGTTCTGTTGGCTTCTTGTATGTTCATGGACATCTCTTTCTTTAGGTTAGTGAAATTTTCTTCTATAATTTTTGTTGAAGATATTTACTGGCCCATTACCTTGGGAGTCTTCACTCTCTTCTATACCTATTATCCCTAGGTTTGGTCTTCTCGTTGCTCCCTGGATTTCCTGAATGTTCTGGGTTAGGAGCTTTTTGCTTTTTGCATTTTCTTTGACTGTTGTGTCAATGTTTTCTATGGTGTCTTCTGACCCTGAGATTCTCTCTTCTATCTCTTGTATTCTGTTGGTGATGCTTGCATCTATGACTCCTGATTTCTTTCCTAGGTTTTCTATCTCCAGGGTTGTCTCTCTGATTTCTTTATTGTTTGTATTTCCGTTTTTAGATTCTGGATGGTTTTGCTCATTTCCTTCACCTGTTTGATTGTGTTTTCTTGTAGTTCTTATTTTTTTTAAAGATTTATTTATTATTATATGTAAGTACACTGTAGCTGTCTTCAGACACTCCAGAAGAGGATGTCAGATCTCAGTAGGGGTGGTTATGAGCTACCATGTGGTTGCTGGGATTTGAACTTAGGACCTTCAGAAGAGCAGTCAGTGCTTTTACCTGCTGAGCCATCTTGCCAGCCCCCTGCAGTTCTTTAAGGGATTTTGTGCTTCTTCTTGAAGGGCTTCTAGTTGTTTACCTATGTTCTCTTTTATTTCTTTGAGGGTGCTATTTATGTCTTTCCAAAGTCCTGTATCATCATCATGAGAAGTGATTTTATATCTGAATCTTGCTTTTCTGGTGTGATGGTGTGTCCAGGACTTGCTATGGTGGGAGTATTGGGTTCTGATGATGCCAAGTAACCTTGGTTTGTGTTGCTTATATTCTTATGCTTGCCTCCTGTCATCTGGTTATCTCTAGTGCTACCTGCCCTTGCTAAATCTGACTGGAGCCTGTCCTTCCTGTGATCCTGGTTGTGTGAGAACCCCTCAGAGTCAAGCTGTCTCTGGGATCCTGTGATTCTGGGATCCTGTGATCCTGGACTTGTTAGAGCACCTGGGAGTGGAGCTTCCTCTGAGTGTTGTGGGACTTGCTGCTGGGCTTGTGCCCAAGGTCTTCTCAGGGCACCTGCTGGCCCAGACAGACCAGAAGGAATCTGAGACACTGGGCTGGTGGAGTTCCAGTGTGCCTGGTCTGCTGCTCCCAGTTTCTCCCTGTGTTGGGACAGACTCGGTCTACATTCTAATAATTGTATTAACCTGGTCAAATTCAGGTTATTCTGGGCTGAGATCTGCCACTTGGAAATCTATCTTGAAAGTAGTCCTGTTGATATTATCTCCTGCTGTGAACTACTTTCCAGGCTTCCTTCGACTTTTTCCCTGTGTGAAGCATCCAAGACCAGCAGGAACTGTGAAAGGATCTGTAAATCAAAACAAATATTTACCATCCTGGTCTCCAGGGAAGAAGGCCTAAGTGAGCACAGGCAGCAATTGTTACAGAGGAGCAAACATCATAACTTAAGCCACAGACTCAGTGGGAAAATCCCTGAGTAGAACTAAGCACCTTTCCTCCAAGAGACCATGAGAGATACCAGTGCCTACACTCTCTGGGCTTCTTCTAACTCAGATGTTCTCTCTCTCTCTCTCTCTCTCTCTCTCTCTCTCTCTCTCTCTCTCT
>JADRCD010208428.1:0-18949 GCA_019843815.1 Montemys delectorum | reverse complement strand
TCTTGGAATGTGTGGGGTTTTTTTAGATTTATTTATTTATTTTATGTGTATGAGTACACTGTAGCTGTACAGATGGCCGTGAGCCATCATATGGCTGCTGGGAATTGAACTCAGGACGGCCCCGCTCGCTCTGACCCACTCGCTCTGGCGTAATACACTGTAGCTGTCTTCAGACACACCAGAAGAGGGCGTCTGATCTCATTACGGGTGGTTGTGAGCCACCATGTGGTTGCTGGGATCCGAACTCAGGGCAGAAGAGCGGTCAGTGCTCTTACCCGCTGAGCCGTCTCCCCAGCCCTGGAATGTGTTTTAAAGTTGTAAGTGCCTCCTTTCTATCTCAGAAGCAATTAACTCATGACACTAAAGACTGGAAGAATTCTAATTAAACTTTTCACATCAGAGATGCCTTTAACAGCAGTCTTATTATAAAGGGCTTAATAATTACTAGGAATTCTTATAGGATCATCATTAAGAGTTAGGAAATCATCTATATATCTGTATGGCATCACTACAAGACAGTACATCTTTGTTGTTCTGCAGAGATCTGTTCAAAATGGTGGGCTGATACCTAGTGACTCTTACATATAATTATAATAACAGAAGAAGCAAATTAATAGCAGGAATCTTTCCTAAAATGTAGTCCCCTTGGTCTTGCCGAGAAGGGCTCATCCACTACAGTTTTACAGTCCATGGTGAAACCACCTCAGGAAGATCGTCTGCTAATTTTTAGCCTCTCTTGGGTGGCTCCCGGCAGCATAGATCCCCCTTCTCCACACAGTTTTATAATCACCACCAGACTGCACAAGAGATCTGAGCAAACCGGACTAGGTGTGATCTGATCCTCATGTCATTTTTCTTTCCGTGACCACAGGTGGAATCCTTGGACAAGGAAAAGAGTAAGTGTTCCAAACTCATTTAATCTTAAGTGCTAAAAAGCGGTAGAATTTCTTGCCTGCTTTGTTGAGAAACCCATCCTGGTTCTAGTTTCCCAGCTGGTAAAAGAGGAATGGGCTGTAGTGGACAGAGTTGGCAGTTCAATGAAAAATTAGGGCTATCTACAATGGCTGAAAGCATCTATATCATTTTGGTGGTGTGGACTTGAGTACAGGAGGGTCGGAAGGCAACTGTGGCTGAGTCCAAGTGCAGTAAGCCCCCACGATCCAAAGAGGAGAAAAACAAAGTACATAGGTCACATAAATTTTTATTCCTTCAACCCAACAATAGCTTGATGTCAAGACCAGTTTCACACATGCAGACACTGAAGAGCTAACTGGTCTAGGCTCCCGGTTCTGTGAGAGCAGTTCCATGTGGTCAGAGACAAAAGAAGAGCGAGGCATGAGTCCCAGCTGCAGGCCCGTATTCTAGTGTCAGTCAAGGGATCCACAGTCACCATGACAGGGCATTTCAGCTTAGACAAACACTGGTGAGAGTCCACCCAATGGAGTTTCTAGCACTGCTCATCACCGGAAAGCAGCCATGGTGTTTACACAATCCAAGGCTTTGGTGGTGCATTTAAAAGCACACATGGAAGTCTTTAATGTGAGGTTCATATAACTTCCCCCCTCCCCCCCGTTCTATGGGCAGGGGAGGTCCCTGGTACCAGAGTGTACATCATTGTCTGTCAAGGTCACATGAGCTCTTCCTCACCCCTCACTCGGAGCAGATTAGCACCTCAGGGTTATTTGATTGCACTTGATGAGCCCATCATCTACAGCCTTAGAGACCCTCAAATTCCCTAGCACGAATGTCTAAAGGACATCACAAAAAACCAGCTCCAACTGGTTCTTACTCGAGTCCAGCTCCCTTGCTGCACATCTGTGGCGTATCTCATAGAGGAGCGGAGACGCCACACACTAAACTCTAGCTGAATTGTCTTGCTTCGGGAATCTCACATGAAAGGATCAGCCACCGTCCCCCTGGATATTACCACACATTCTGTACAAAGAGAAGACAAAGAAGGGGTATTGGTTGTCTGAAAATGACAGCATTCTGTCGTTTCCACAGTTATAAGTTATCTCAAAACCAATATAAGTTTAATGAAGTATTTTTCTAGAATTTAAAAACAATCCCCTAACAAAGGCCCTGACCTACCCCACCCCCCCCCCCCCCCCCACCCGGGCTTGGAACTATGTAAACCGTGCTGGCTGTGGATCCACAAAGATACAGACATCTGCCTGCCTCTGCCTCCTGAGTGTTAGCAACACTGTGCCCGGTAAAGGTCACATTTTTGTCCAGTAAACAAATCCGTTAGGAAGAGAACACATATAGGAGCATATGTGGATCTGGGGAAGGAAAGATCTCAGAAGTCATCAAGAAGATAGTGACGGTCAAGCTTCTGAATGCACAGAGGAGGCAAGGGACTGTGTCCCTGGGGCCCAGCATATGCTTCATGCTCATTGCGCTTAGACGGTTGTACATACTAGGGTACCTTCATGTGGATTCCCTCCCATACCTCTCCTTTGCCTTCTTTCTTGCCCCGTGTCCATCCACTGATGCTCTTGCGGAATCTACTGGGCAATGGTGCCAAGGTACTGACAGTGTCTCCCTCTCTTCCCTAGTCATCCAGGAGAACTTGAGGGAATCCTTCTACCATCCCAGAAGATCAGAAGAATCCTTCAAATACCTGGGTAGGTTGATGGCACTTGGGTACAACATAGAAATTGCTCTCTCTCGCATTGTCCGAATTTCATTTATTCAAATGCATAAACATTGAGAACACCAGCCCCGAAGCCACAGCTCGTGTCTCCAGTGGCCGCCTTCATACTGTGAAAGAATAACACCATCATCTCGTGGCCTACGTTCTGTTCTGTTTGATCCTAAATAATTCAATCAATGGGCCGGGCGGTGGTGGCGCACGCCTTCAATCCCAGCACTTGGGAGGCAGAGGCAGGCGGATTTCTGAGTTCGAGGCCAGCCTGGTCTACAGAGTGAGTTCCAGGACAGACAGGGCTATACAGAGAAACCCTGTCTCGAAAACATAATAATAATAATAATAATAATAATAATAATAATAATAATAATAACTCAATGAATGCATGTGTGCATGCACACACATACATGGACACATACACAAACACACATGCACACACAAATACATACATATACTCACACATGCATACACAAGCACATGCACACATGGACACACATGCACACACACACTCTCTCACACACAGAGTCAGGGTCAGGTCAGGAAAGAGAAGAAGAACGGTATGTTTGGAAGTAGAAGCTGCATTGGGTATGAACTGAAAGCTGACCCTCCAGCTTTTCTCTTCTACTCAAAGGCTTGCAGGCTCATCCTGGGGGGCCTCAAAGTCCAAAAAAACCCAGTGAATGTCTGAGAACCCAGAAAAGAGGGCCATAATCCACTACTGGTCAGTTTCCCATGACTATCACAAAACATTTGGCTTTGCCAAAGAAGGGTGTCTAGCTCACAATTCTACATGTCATAGTACAGCAGTACACATGCACACAGGGCAAATACACAGATGAAAGAAAGTGACTGTAAAAGGTGAGGCATGGTGTGCAAGGGACTCACTCATGTGGCGTGCTCTTTTTAAGAAAACACTCTGAAAGGAACCAAGCAGGAGCTGAGAAAATCACATTAACTCCATGTTGGGGTGGTGACCCAGTGACCCACTTATGACATCCCTTTATTTGCTGTGCATGAGCACAGGAGAGCACGTGCTGGGGCATGTAGGTGTAAAGAAGTTGGAGGACAACATGTGGAGGTTGGATTTCTCCTTGCACCGGGTGGATTCCCAAGATCAAAATTGGGTCATCAGGCTTGGCAGCAAGCATCCTTTACCTACTAAGCCAGCTTGCTGCCTTCCATCAGTCTGATCACATCCAGCCTGAGGCCACCTCTGGAAGGTTTTTACCTCCTGTGAATGTCGCTACATTAGAGGATGTGCCATGACTACAAGAGACCCAGAGGGAATGGGTAGACTGTCTACTGACCATCTTGCTGGTGGTTGTGTTTCTGAAGGTTGGACTATCCAGAGACAGTGGGACTGGAGTAGCGATGAGGAAGACTGTGAAGGTAGGTAGCCCCTCAGGGTGGAACTGTACAGAAAAAGCTTCCTGGGATGTAAGGGGGATGTGTGCACTGCCCCGGAGACCATGGGAGGAGAGCATAAACAAGCAGGGAACAGACCCCAACAGCAGAGACACTGGCCTTCTAGTTGCACGAGCATCGGTGCCCACTGTCCTCCTACAGTTGAAAACAACCCTACCCACAAGCCCTGCAGAGGTCTCTTGGCTCTGCGTCAGACACCTCCACAAGTGGACTTTGATCGAGGGCTGTCTGTTGGAGGCAGTGTAAGCTATTTGGATTCGGGTTCAAGTCGGCCCACAACTTAAGGAAATCTGGAGATGAGGGTCTCATGCTCCTGCATGGTCAAGGCCTCAAAATCTCAGTCATTTTCTGTCCTGTCCTCTCTCTGCGTACACCTGATTTTATGGAAGCTCCCTGAGAGGGATGAGTTTAAAAGAGGCCACTGGGAGGACAGTGCACGGTCCTGAGTCCTGGGGAGGAGGGGGTGAGTCTGTCTTCAGTTGGTCTCACTCTAACCCCGTTTCCCGTACTGTAAGACTGGAAGGAAACTGGAAGCTATTTCCATCAGGAACTCTTAAGTCCAACGGCCCCTTGAGCCTCTCTGAAGCAAGGCAGCAGTAACAGAGCCTGTGTAGGTGGGGGCAGCACACACAGCCTCTCGACCTGTTCCTTGGCCCTGTCCCTGGGGATCCCCAGGCTCAACTTAGAGCTTCTGTCTACAGGGCCTTTGCCCTGCCCAGTTCTACCACTTCATCCAGACACTGTCCCCATCTCCTAATCTTGTTCCTGGTCCCCAGACCTCCACTTACCTTTCTAGCAGAGTATACAAACTGCCTGGCCCCTCTTCTTTAGCTCCCCACTTGTCTGTTTTCTGTAAGATAAAGAACTAGCGGAGTTTGGCCTGTTCAGTCAACCTGTCAACTTGTGTTTGTCCTGTCAGCAATGGAATTGTTTGAAGTCCCAATGTCCCCCGGGCCTCCAGGCCCAAAATATTGACATGTGTGCTTGTTATCACTCTCTTGCATAAGACAAACACAACTCCTGGCCCCTGACGGATGCACTTGTGTATAAAGGGCCACAGGCAGTTGACTGTTAGGGGGGTAGCCGTATACTCTCCATCTCTCCTCCAATCTCCCCATGTAGAATTACGGGAGTGAGGTTGAGAAGGAGAGAGGAATCTGGCAGCAATCCCAGAGGAGGAGATGGTAGCACAAGGCAGCACACGAGGAGGGGGTCACCGCCATGCAGAAAAAAGTCACGGAGACTGTGGCAGCCTCTAGGAAGACTAGCAGAGGACAGACACTGACCCTCAGCATCCTGGTGGAGCCTGGACTGGGAAAAAGATGTCCAGAGCCTGCCTTTAGCAGGCAGGGAAGGGCACAAAGACTCTTAGACAGGAGCAGAGTTGGGGAGCCGAAGTCCACCGAGGCAGTGCACACTTGATGGAAAGGGCAGCGGAGGCTCAGACCCTCACCCTAGACATTAACTCTCTCCTTCTCTCCCCAAGACCACACCATCTCCGTCACTGCCCTAGTGCACGCTGAAGCAGACTTGTCTGACACCCCGGAGGAGGAGAAGGCAGAAGCAGACATTAGTATGTAGCTCAACTTGTTTGCATCTCTTTAAGTTTCCTATAGGCAATCTGCGATCTTCTTCATCCCTTTTCCACACACCTCACGACTTTCCTGTATACTCTCCACTGTAGCCCTCACACTTCAGAGTATGTTAAATATCTCTGCTCTTTAGCTTCTTCCTTAGCCCAGCCTCAGTTTCCCCTTTTTCAGTTTGGTGCCAACGTAGGTAGAACCCAAAGCCTCACTCACACCTGCGCTCAGTCCCTGAGCGTCTGAAAGTCATAGGATAGACAAGGTAGCATGACACATCAGGCAGGCACAAAAAGAGAAAATCGATCCAGGCAGCTAGCCTTGGGTACCTCGAAGGTCTCAGGATGGACCATAAAGCGGGAAAGGGTCATGGGGAGGGAAGGCAGGCCACGTGCCATTCTCCTATCTGAACTTCTGATAAGAGCACTCCACTGGGCCCAGTGTGGGTGGGACTCAGCCTGCCCCACTCACCACCCAAGGGGCATCTGGTCCTCATATTCTGGTTTACTGTGTTTCAGGGTCCGGGGATGATGCCAGTAAGGAGGACAGACCTGTGGCCACGAAGATGGAAGCTGCTGCTCTTTGATTCTCCCCTTCCTGCAATGTGCTCCTCTCACGGGTCACATTTAGAATTTTTATAGCACGTTTGCAACTTTTTACTGTTATGAATACTCTGTTTTACATGGTTCACATTTAGAATTTTTATAGCACGTTTGCAACTTTTTACTGTTACCAATACTTTGTTTTTAAGATTGTAAATATGTTTCTTCTACATTGGTTTATATTGTATAGTAAATAAAAATTGACTCTCCCTCCAGTCTGGAGTAAGACCTTTCCTGTAACATAAGCACTTCTAGAAGAAATCCCTAAACAGGAATTGATTTTGGACGTACTAACTCATAGCCATTCCCTTGATGAAGTCCTCACACCTGGTCTCTACTGGACACAAGGGGGCACTTGTCACTTGTCTCATGTCGCTGTTGCTCTAGGGACTTTGGTGACTGAAGTCAGTTTGTTCCTCCCTCTGGAAGGCGTCATGGCAGCAGTATGACTCAAGGTCGTTCATGACCACTCAGATGTCAGCCCTTCACACCTCCGGGCCAGCATGCTGGTGTGGAGCCCAGACTCCCTGTGGCCCTCCCTGAGGCTCGTCAGTGCGCTGCTCCGTGTCCATTTGGGAAGGCTCTGCTTCCGCTCTCTCCTCTCTTCTATTATCATCATGGAAGCCTGGCTTATTCCTTTGCCCTGGAGCTCAGGATTTCCCAAGAATACACTGATTCCGCACCCCCAGTCAGCAGCACCCAGTGTCTTCTCAGGAAACAAGGCCCCAGCATCGTCTCCTTGGCAGAAAGATGATGAGGGACAGGCCTTCATGTTTTCTTCCTGCTGTTGCTTTGGGTTTTCCTGCTGGCTCTCAGTCATTTCTCCATCAGATCTCCGGAGTTCCCTTCAGCTTGGGGGCGCTTTCCTTAAATCTCTCCACATCTCTCTCTCCCTTGACTTACACAGAGCCCCACTCTCTCTCACCTTACTTTTCCCATAAAGAATGCTCCTCATGGGGTGAGTCCCAGAGTCATCATAGAGGTACTCCCATGATGCCCGCTCTTCTCTTGACTTCTGCCCACTGATTTCTGAGTTTCTCTCCTTCTGATTATTGATGCCTGTGATGTTTTGCTTATGCTTGGCCCAGGGAGTGGCACTATTAGAAGGTGTGGCCTTGTTGGAGTGGGTGTGGCCTTGTTAGAGGAGGTGTGGCCCTTTGTTTGGAGTCCACCTCCAGCATCTTTACTTGCACAGTCCAAGTATTTATGCCAGCCTTGCATTGCTGGGCCTAAAGAGAGCCTATAGCAGCTCAGCCAATGCCCTGAGCATATTGAATCCACTTTTGTTGGAGAGAGGGAAGTTCCAGCTTGCACCATTCAGGTCTGCCCAAAGGAGACTATGTTCAGGGGCTTGAATTTAAAAGAGACAGGAGTAGCTGATGGGGATGTGGGAACTACAGGTTATAGCACCTCAGGGCCATGAGAAAAGGGACTCTTGATGACAGTAGGATGCACAGTTAACACTTACGCCCTGTCATCAGTGGAGGTACTATTATTTCTTGTCCAAGTCTCGGGTTCTATTAGAAGCCCCTAGTCTGCGAGCTCCAAATGCAGCTTTACCCAGAATCCCACACGAATTCTGCTCATTAGTAGTTCACACCACTCAACGCAAAAATTCCTACCACCGCAGAGGAGGGTCCAGCCTCATGCCATTCCAGGCTGCCACACTCCAGACCGTGGTCGAGGGAAGTGAGCAGCAATGATCTGCTCTCCCTTTCACGTTTCTGAGTTGTCCTAGAAGAGACCCTGTGTTGCTACAATGGGAGAAAGTAACCCTCAAAAATAACTGCGATGGTTAACATTGCTTATCAACTTGACTGGAGTCTAGACTGGCAAAGAGGCAGGCCTCCCCGCATGCCCATAAGGGGTTATCTAGATTACCTTAGCCTCTGATATATCTGTGATAAGTTTTGATTGGGTTAAATGTGTTTCATGTAATTTTTAAATGCATGGTTGCTCCTTGCCGGCAATGACTGTCTCATCCAGCCCCCATTGCTAGCTTCGCCAAACCTCTACTGACCACCCTGTGGCTGTGCCCTTTCTTCTGCCCACCTGTGTCGCTGCAGATGGAAAAATACCAGACAGCCTTAATATTTTAAAACCAGCCAGATAACAAAACTGCTGGGCAAAGAATTTCTTGACCCATCCCCCTTAACCTCCACAACCACCTGTGGAGGCTACAAACTATCACTCCCCAAGAATTACACATTTGCTACTTCCTATCCTCTTCACAGCCTGATCTGAATGCCCCCCCCCCCTTCCTCCCGGGACCCAGAAATCCCACCTTATCCCTCGCCCAAGGATTGGCTTCTGGTGTCTTTAGTGACCAGTTAGAATGGGGAGACGGTTCACATGGAATCACCTGAGTTTGTGATCCACCCCTCCTGTGGGCAGCCACTCTGGAGGAAGCAGAATTAACATCAAATACAAACAGCACCAGGGCGACCCACAACATAAACGAGGTGGGACCGCCCACCCTAAAGGTGGCAGCAGCATCCAGTGAAGTAGGTAAGGATGAGGCAGGATGAACATCAGCATCGACACTCACCACCTGCCTCCTGACTGCCATCCGTCTCCGCTCTTGCTGCTGTGACTCTCCTGCCACAATGAACAGGAGCCCAGACAAACCTTTCCTCCCTTCTGTGCTTTCGTCAGTGTACATAATCACAGCAACAAGAATAGTAACCAAGACACTCGCACTCAGAATACGGAGGCAAAGAAAAGGCTGACGGGTATGTAGGTAGCAGACCTGCTGCCAGCACCAGTCCACGGCTGAGTTTCAGTTACCACTGTGGATCTGCCTGACTTCCGCCTATCATCCGGCTTCTCCTATCTCCGCTGACTGCCCAGGGCCAGCCAGAAGAAATGACAAATGGCTTTAGAACTCATGGAATGCTGGCCACAGGTGGTCACAGCTGCATGCTCGAGCCTTGGTGTGTGGTACAAGCCTGAGGACCACGTGTCCTGAGGACTTCATGCTGGCAGGGAGCCCTGCTCTGCTCACTGCCCGCTGCCCTCACATCCCTCTTAATCTAAGAATTATTAAGGGGGCTTCCAGGTCCTCATTGGACAGTATCTCTGGCACTCACTCTTTCAGGCCTTGCTGCTCGAGCAGATTAATGATTCAGTCACCACCCTAGGGAAGAATTTAGAAATGTAACTTGTCAGCAACGATCACCACCCTTAGGAAACATTTGGAAAAATAAATTTGTTAGTGAAGCTAGATTGAAATGTTTTTACTATTGGCTGTTTTGTAGAAAATCTTAGTAAACTATCAGAAACACACACACTTATTGGTTATGCCAGAGGAACCCTTTATGGTCAGAGAACAAGAACAATGGCAGCACTGGCTGACATGACTCTCACTGAGGCTGGATTGAGGATAATTGATTTGTTTGTTTGTTTTTGTTCTTCGAGACAGGGTTTCTCTGTGTAGCCCTGGCTGTCCCAGAACTCACTCTGTAGATCAGGCTGGCCTAGAACTCAGAAATCTGCCTGCCTCTGCCTCCCAAGTGCTGGGCTTAAAGGCGTGTGCCACCACTGCTCAGCAATTGATTTCTTATACATATTTTTGCCCTCAGCTTCCTGACAGGATTTATTAAGAATTGCTGATGAGTAAATATACATTCTGAGGATTTAAGGTAGATATGACTGATTTTTATATAAAAGTTTAAATTTGTGATTCTTTTAAGATACCTCCAAGATTACTTTTAAAGATAAATAATAATTACTCCTTTCTTTGTAACTGTAGATTGCTGCCCGCCAGTGAGGGAAGCTGGCTGAGAAAAGTACCTTGCGTGCTTACACTTTGTTAGTCTATAGCAGGTTGCTTAGTTACAAACCTACCTGGGTGCTTAGAAATAATTTGTTTTCTTTACCTGTGCTACATGTTATTTCTTGTAAAGGTGTTGGGGAACACACTGTTTTTTTCATAATCATTCACTAATAGAAAACTAAAACATAATCACTGTAATTTTATACTGCTTGAAAAAATTTGCCTGGATATATAAGCTATGGAAGAAAGAATAAAGGGTTAGAATATTCTTCTTTCCACCCATCAACTACGTGTATGTATGTATGTATGTATATGTGTAAGGTTTGTGTGGGGTTGGAACGCTGTTCCTTATACCCATCAACTATGTGTATATGTAAAGCTTGTCTGGCTGTGTATTGGAGCTTGCTCTATCCACCAATTTTGTGTATGTATGTGTATGTATGTATATGTATGAAATGATTGGAGTCTGCTTGCTGGAGGTTTGCTCTAACTATTCTATGTGTGAATGTGTATATATCTGTATGCATATATGTATGCATGTATGTATACATTTGTGTGTATGAAGTTATTCAACTCTGCCTTTTGTTTTGTGTGGTGTCGTGTGGTGTGTGTGTGTGTGTGTGTGTGTGTGTGAATTTTCTCGCTTCTACTTTTTCAACGGCCCCAGAGAGTTAAGAGTTCATAATTTTCCCACTGGCCACAGGGAGTATCAGCCCCAGCCCACTATTTAAATGGAAAGCCCATGCTACACTGTTCTGGGGCTGAGGTGTTAATGGCTGCTTTTGGTTCCTCTTCTCAATCTCTTGCTCAGCAAGCCAGTAAGCAGCACCCTCCATGGCCTTTGCATCAGCTCCTGCCTCCAGGTTCCTGCCCTGTGTGAGTTCCTGTCCTGACTTCCTTTGGTGATGTTCAGCAATGTGGAAGTGTAAGATGAATAAACCCTTTCCTCCCCAACTTGCTTCTTGGTCATGAAGATTGTACAGGAATAGAAACCCTGACTAAGACAGCAAGCCACAGAGATTAAAGGCAACACTTGTCGGTATTTCCTCTGGGTTGTTTTCTCAGTACATAGGCAGAGATTCCACATTTAACCTTCTTCCTAGATGTTCAATGTGACCGGATTGGGAAGAGAAACCAAAAGCAGCCATTAACACCCCGGCCCCAGAACAGCGTAGCATGGGCTTTCCATTTAAATAGTTGGCAAGGGCTGGAGAGATGGCTCAGTGGTTAAGAGCACTGACTGCTCTTCTGAAGGTCCTGAGTTCAATTCCCAGCAACCACATGGTGGCTCACAACCTTCTGCAATGGGATCTGACGCCCTCTTCTGGTGTGTCTGAAGACAGCTACAGTGTACTCATATACATTAAATAAATAAATAAATCTTAAAAAAAGAAAAAAACAAAACAAAAAACCAGCTGGCAAGAGGCACACACAGTTCTGCAGTCCTGACCTAAGCCATCAACCAGTCCATCGCTGTTCTGGCTGCAGCCCGTCCTGCCAGAAAACGCCAGCACGCAGCCCCATGGGAGCTAGCTTCTCACAGCAAGGGAAGAGCCTGCCCTGGCTCCTGTCAGGTCTTTCCACTCCCTAGTGTTAGTTTCTGGAGAAATTACAACTCTTTGGTATTTATTGTTTCATAAATGTCTCTCTTTAGAATAGCTTGTCTTGAGGCTCAGCAGTTCAGGATGTTAACCGCTCATACAGGGAATCCAGATTCTGTCTGCCAGCATGCATGCCAGGAAGCGTCCCAATTGCCTTAACCCCAGCTGCACGGGACCCAAAGCTCTCTTCAGACTTCTGCAGGCAAAATATCAGTGTTTACAAATTCACACAGAGACACACACATAAACATTTAATATATATATATATACACACACATATATAATATATATACATACATATGTGTGTGTGTATGTATGTGTATATATATATATATCCTCTCTTGCCAGGGCACTCCCACTATCTAGGAATACTGACTGCTTCACACTGTCCTGAAGCAATATAGAAGATAAAGAAAATTAAAGAAACATCGATGAGAAAGGAAGCCCTTCCCACTGGTATCTAGTTTGCTGCTGATTGACAGTCAGTAAATTTCCATACAACTCAAAAAATCATAGCGATTATATGTGGGTTTTTTTAAAAAAAAAAAAAAAAAAAAGCATGTATTTACTTATTTATTTTATGTATATGAGTACATCATTGCTCTCTTCAGACACACCAGAAGAAGACATCAGATCACATTGCAGATGGTTGTGAGCCACCATGTAGTTGCTGGGAATTGAACTCAGGACCTTTGGAAGTGCAGTCGGTGTTCTTAACAGCTGAGCCATCTCTCCAGCCCGATTATATGTAAAAATAATTTTTAAATCCATTTTTTTCCTTCCAGTCCCTTAGTTTCCATCAATAACTACTCTGAGACTAATTTGTTATAATTAAATGCCTATGCCAAAAGCTTTGGCTCATTCCCTTGTAACTTATTTAATCCATTTAAACTAGTCTGTGTCTACCATGTGGTTAGTTACCTCAGTCCCTGGCCTGCTTCTTCCTGAGATTTCCTCTACATCTCTCTGCTGGTTTAAGTCAGTCTTTGTCGGTCTCCTGTCTTGTCTCCCTCTTTTATCTCTATTTCCCAGAATCCTCTCTCTTCCCGCCAGGGTCCCACTTCCTACTTCCTGCTCCAGCTCTTTGGCCATTGGCTTTTTTATTGACACGTGAGATATCTCAGTCATCAAATGAATACTTGCTAGGGACCGGTGTGCTTGTACTGTTAAATTTAACTACGCCAGTGCTCTGCTCTTACCTTAAATCTAGACAGTGCTTGTCATAAAACTAGTAGGGGCCAGGAGAGAAGGACAGAGGGGCTTTTAAGTTGTATATTCTAAAGGCACAGTAGCCCATTTTGTAGAAAGGATTTGTGTAGATATTATCGTCACGCTGTTTGTTGGGAGTCGGCTCAGAGGCACCTGGAGAGTACCAGGCTGAAGCCCCCAGATTCTATTTACACCAACACTCAGCTGTTCAAGGGCGGGAGCCCGGCTGTCCAGAGCATGAGGGAAGAGTGCACGGGAAGCCGTGGGAAGCGCAGCCAAGTCTGAAGAGGGGCAGGTTGGAACTGCAGAGTGACCCCTGCCTTCACTCTACCCTCTCTCTGCTCCTTCATCTCTGCGGAAGATGAGCTTGAAGGCAGGTTTTTTTGTTTGGTTGGTTGGTTTTTTAAGATTTATTTTACTTATTTTATGTGTATGAGTACACTAGCTGTACAGATGGCCATGAGCTATCATGTGTGTGGCTGCTGGGAATTGTACTCAGGACCTCTGCTGCCCAGCTCACTCTGGGCCCTTCCCGCTCCGGCCCCGTCCCGCTCCGGCCCCGGCCCCGGCCCGCTCCGGGCGTAATTTACTGTAGCTGTCTTCAGACGCACCAGAAGAGAGCATCAGATCTCATTACAGGTGATTGTGAGCCACCATGTGGTTGCTGGGATCCGAACTCAGGACCTTCGGAAGAGCAGTCAGTGCTGTTACCCGCTGAGCCATCTCGCCAGCCCTTGAAGGCAGTTTTTAATCTCAGGTCCCCAGCTCACTGAACAGATTCCTGTCTCTGTGAGTTTGCCTCTCTGGTGAGCAGCAGCTTGGGCTGCTATTCAGGCTACAAAATAATTATCGCCCTGCCGTTTCGTTTACAGAACACAATTCTTTAAGATAAGGAAAACAGACAGGCTCGTGTATTTTTTCTTTATTTTAAACTTGACTTTTGAAAACTGAGACCTTTCAAGCCCAGTAAGATGGCTTAGTGCTCTTCCAGGAGTCCTGAGTTCAATTCCCAGCGATGGCATGATGGCTTACAACCAAGACTTAAGATCTTTACAGAAAAAAAAAGGATCTGATGCCCTGTTCTGGCATGCAGGTGTACATGCAGGGAGAGTACATGAATAATTTTTTTTTAATTTTAAAAAAACCACTTTCCTTTTTTTTTGTTGTTTTGTTGTTGTTGTTGTTGTTTTATTGTTTTTCTTTTCTTTTTTTTTTTTTTTTCAAGACAGGGTTTCTCTGTGTAGCCCTGGCTGTCCTGGAACTCACTCTGTAGACGAGGCTGGCCTCGAACTCATAAATCTGCCTGCCTCTGCCTCCCAAGTGCTGGGATTAAAGGCGTGTGCCACCACTGCCCGGCAAATAAGTAATTTTTTAAAAATTAAAAAAAAAACAAAACAAATAAACAAGGCAGTGGTGGCGCACGCCTTTAATCCCAGCACTTGGGAGGCAGAGGCAGGCAGATTTCTGAGTTCGAGGCCAGCCTGGTCTACAGAGTGAGTTCCAGGACAGCCAGGGCTACACAGAGAAACCCTGTCTCGAAAAACCAAAAAAAAAGAAAAGAATTATTTATTTTATGAACATGAGTACACTGTAGCTGTCTCCAGACACACCAGAAGAGGGCATCAGACCCCATTACAGATGGTTGTGAGCCACCATGTGATTGCTGGGAATTGAACTCAGGACCTCTGGAAGAGCAGTTAGTGCTCCTAATTGCTGAGCCATCTCTCCGGCCCCCTTTTGCTTCATCTTTAAAACTTATAGTAAATTACATTTTCTGAGGAATGTAACATAGAACATCACAGGATCATATATGTATCTATAATGTGTATACACATTTTATGTGTATCCATTGTAAAGACATATAGACACAAAACTCTGTCTCTGTCTCTGTCTTTCTGTCTCTATCTCTTCCCCCCTCAACCCCTCTGTCCACCCATGCCTTGAGAATATACACTGTCTTTTCCAAAATCACTACCTACTTAATAAATTCACTAGTGTTGCTTTACACTGTCTGGTCCTGAAATTCCTATCTCTGGTGTAGTCGAAACCACAGCTTTCCCTGAGCAAAGGTCAGGCAGAAGGGAAGCAGCTCTTCAGGCTTCTGGCAGCAGGGTTGGGCTGCCATCTGCTCCCACCACTGATTATCAATACCGATACAGGTTCTGAGTAAGTGGTTTCTGTTTCCTCTCTCCAGACTTTCAATATGAAATATCTTGGAAGCCAGTCTTGGTGGTGATCAGCTGTGACCCCAGCATTTGGTAGACTGAGGCAGGAGAATTGCAAATTCAAAGCTAGGAACACAATGGTACCTTGCCTCAAAACAAACACTACGGCTGGCTGTTTAGGTCCAGTGATGTTTTTCCAATTACAGTGTGCCAAAGAGGCTGGCTGGAAGCTTAGGGAATTTTGCCCGTGGCCGGCCGCTACTATTATTTTAGCTAATGCCTGTAACAGTGCAATAAACTCCTCTCCCAAATATACTACCCTTCTGAGGGTAATAACTTTCCACAGTTTAGAAGGTGAGGAGAGAGTGGGAATCCATGCAGGGGTTTCTCCGAAAACTAAATATAAAGGCAGAAGACCCAACTATTCCCAAAGGCTCCCTGTTCGATCTGAGGTAGGTTTTCTGTTGCTGTGATAAAACACTGTGACCAAAACAACCCGGGGAGGAAAGGGCTTATTTCAGATCACATCACTCCGTCACACCCAGTCACTGAAGAAAGTCGGGGCAGGAATTCCAGGCAGGAACTGAAGGAAGGAATTGGAGGCAGGCGCTGAAGCAAAGGCCATGGAGGGTTGAGCTGCTTATTGGCTTGCTCTTCTGACTTGCTCAAACTCATTTCTTATAGCCCCCAGGCCCACTTGCCCAGGGGTCACAGGGCCCACAGTGAGCTAGGCCCTTCCACATTAAGTCATTAACTGAGACAGCACAGTATCTCTACAGGTTTGCCTACAGGACACTCCTAGGAGGTCTCTCTCTCTCTCTCTCTCTCTCTCTCTCTCTCTTTCTCTCTCTCTTTCCTTTCTTTCTTTCTTTTTAAGATTTATTTATTATATATAAGCACACTGTACCTGTCTTCAAACACACCAGAAGAAGGCATCAGATGTCATTTCATTACATATGGTTGCTGGGAATTGAACTCAGGGCCTCTGGAAGAGCAGTCAATGCTCTTAACCACTGAGCTATCTCTCCAGTCCCAGCATTTCTTTTTTTTTTTAAGATTTATTTTATTTATTTTATGTATATGAGTACACTGTAGCTGTACAGATGGCCGTGAGCCATTGTGTGGTAGCTGGGAATTGAACTCAGGACGGCCCTGCTCACTCTGGTGTAATACACTGTAGCTGTCTTCAAACACACCAGAAGAGAGCATCCAATCTCATTACAGGTGGTTGTGAGCCACCATGTGGTTGTTGGGATTTGAACTCAGGACCTTCAGAAGAGCAGTCAGTGCTTTTAACCACTGAGTTATCTCGCCAGCCCCCCAGCATTTCTTTTTTAAATTAAAAATGTCTCTTCCCAGATATGTCTAGGTTAAAGAAGTTGACAAAAACCAACCAGCACAATATCTTCCCTCAGAGAGACTTGCGCATCCATGGTTCTGATCACTCTGTTCACAACAGGAAGGAAATGGAATCAGCCCAGATGTCCACTAACAGATGAATAGATAGCAAAACATACAATACGTCTGCACACTAGAATCTTATTCAGCTGAAAGAAAGAAAGAAAGAAAGAAAGAAAGAAAGAAAGAAAGAAAGAAAGAGAGAGAGGAAGGAAGGAAGAAAGAAGAAGTTTGCAAGAAAATGGGTAGAACTGGAATTCATTTTCTTCAGCAGGGTAACCAAGACCCAGAGAGCAAGTACAGTATATTCTTGCTCATAGAATCCTAGCTTCTGATTGTCACATGTGTGTATCTATATGGGAGTGGGTATGTAGGGGCTGGGAAGCAAGCCAGGTGCCTGTGATGTGGAAAAAGATGAGATTTATCAAAGTTGAATGGGAAAACTATGAAAGGAACAATAGAATGGAGACTTGGACTAGGTGGAGGAGGGTGGGGGAGGGAAGGAGGGGGAGTAGAGGGAGAGGAGTGGGAGGATGATCAACTAAAACTAAGTATATATATATGTAGACATATATATGTCTACATATATATACAGATCATGAGGAAATATGTTACTTTGTGTATTGGTTTAAAAAATAATTAAATAATAGACTAGAGAGGTGACTTTGTTAAAATCGGCATGGGTGTCCCACTCACAAAGACACAGAGTCGGAGATTGATGCAATCAGCAAGAGGTATTTAATGATCCAGTATACTGGGGTCGTCCTGCATTCAGGGCAAAGGTGACCTGGAGGGACAAAGCTCGCTCTTTTTATACCTTTTCAGAACAGAGTTTTACAGCTTACAACGTGGGCTGGTTGTCTTTCCCATTCTCCTCCAGGAGAGGAGTAGATACCTGTTGCACGTAGGAGGGGTGGGGGGAGATCCACTCTCCCGGGGACGTTTCCTGGAACCAGGCATTTCTTGGGGATAGGTGTTTGCTCTGTAAACACCACTCTCTGTCTTTAGGCTTAATGGACATTCCTTGTTCCTTGGTATTTTTATGAGGTACCCCTGTTTGCTCAATTTTTACAACTTAGCAGTTATAAGAACTGGCTACGGCCCGTGGTGGCGCATACCTTTAATCCTAGCACTTGGGAGGCAGAGGCAGGTGGATTTCTGAGTTCGAGGTCAGCCTGGTCTACAGAGTGTGCTCCAGGGCTATACAGAGAAACCCTGTCTCGAAAACCCAAAAAACAAACAAACAAACAAACAAACAAACAGAACTGGCTGCTCTTGCAGAAGACCAGGGTTCAATTCCCAACACCCACATGACAGCTCACAACCATGTAACTTCCAGAAGATCCAATGCTCTCTTCTGGCCTCTGCCAGCACTGCAAGCACAATGGTGTAAATGCTTACACACATGTAAGGGGGGGGGGGGAGAGAGAGAGAGAGAGAGAGAGAGAGAGAGATCTTTTTTAAAAAATAAAGAAAAAGAGAACAACAAAGAACTAAGTCAATCCCGAGGCCCTTGGCTTAGTCAAGCCCCAGCTTGATCCTCAGCGGTCAGCCATTCTGACTCTGACTCCAGGAGCAGACACATCTAGTTCCTGTAGCTCACCCAGGTCTTTTGTCTGTAGCCAGAATTTTACTTTGCAGGTTTTTCTTTATCCCACCCTCTATCCCCCTGGTTTCACCCCATCACTAAACAGGAGAGCAAGGAGAGGAGAGGGAAAGACATAGATCTCTGAGTCTAACTTCTTCCATCTTGTTTCTTCTCTGAGCATGACCACCATAACCAACCCCCCTGAATGACCAATACCCACCCACGCTGCCTTGTCAGGCCCTGGCATTTATATACCTTCTGAAAAGTTCCCAGAATTCCAAACATCACACAGTCACAGAAACTATCTACAGCTGGCAAAACAATGCCTCTGCTGGAGCATGAGGCAAATCATAGTCAGCTGCTGTGGACAGTCTGAAGCAGCTCAATATCCCGCACCTGGGATTAAAGCAAAAACATGTTCTTACAATATTTCTGTGTTTTTAAGGAAACCAAAATCCCAGAATTCTCACTATACTGGCCCATGCTACAGGAGACAGAATTGTTGAGGCAGCTTCTAGGACCACAACCTGAGATCCTGTTGAGGCCAGGTTAGGTCCAAAGCGGGGAGGGAGGTCAAAGATGGCAGTGCTAAATGACAGTCTGGGCTCACCCAGCTCAAGCTAGATGCTGACCAGCTAGCTACACAGAAGGATCACTGGCAGATAAACAAAACTCTGCTTTCCTCAGAAACCGGCTTGTCAGGAAAAGATTTTTACTTCCTTTATCCTCTCCTGCCTGGGGCAATTACCCAATTACTTCTGGAAAGAGTATATAGTTTCCAGGGGCTGGCCAGATGGCTCAGCTGGAAAGAGCACTGACTGCTCTTCCGAAGGTCCTGAGTTCGGATCCCAGCAACTACATGGTGGCTCACAACCACCCGTAATGAGATCTGACGCCCTCTTCTGGTGTGTCTGAAGACAGCTACGGTGTATTATGCCAGAGCAAGCAGAGCC
>JADRCD010208426.1:0-40640 GCA_019843815.1 Montemys delectorum | reverse complement strand
CTCTCTCTCTCTCTCTCTCTCTCTCTCTCTCTCTCTCTCTCTCTCTCAACCTGGGCTTTTAGGAAAGAGATAGTGGCCACAAAAAGTTAAACCATAGCCAGGCAGTGGTGGCTCACGCCTTTAATCCCAGCACTTGGGAGGCAGAGGCAGGCAGATTTCAAAGTTCGAAGCCAGCCTGATCTACAGAGTGAGTTCCAGGACAGCCAGCTCTACACAGAGAACCCCTGTCTCGGAAAACAAAACAAAAACAAAAACAAAAACAAACAAACAAACAAAAAAGGTCAAACCATGTGTAGAAGAGATTGATTGCTACTTTTTCCCTAAGATCAGTGTTCCACTTTCTCACAGTCCTAGATCCCTAGATTATGCCTAAATGTAGAGTAAAGACAACATTTCCCAGACTCCCCATTAGTCACTGCTGCCCATCAGTTGGGACTTGACTCGGAAATGCCCTCCAGAGGTTCCTGCGTTAAAAGTGTAGTCTCCAATGTAGCAGTGTTCTGAAGCAGGACTCTGGAAAAGTAGACAGAGCAGAAGGCTCTGGGCTCATCAGTGAATTACTACATTGATGGCTTCATAAGTTTTGGGGGTATTTAGGAGATGGTAGAATTTAGGACATGAGACCTGGCTGAAGGGAGAGGGTTCTTGGGAGCATGCTTTTCGAAACTCTATCTTCTTCCTGGTTCCTTTCTTTCTCTCCGTCTCTGCTTCCTGGTCACCATGGGATCAGTGTCTTTGATCTCTTGTATCCTATCCCATTGCCAGGGCATTTGGCCGCACCACAAGCCTCAGAGCAATGGAGCCGGCACAGTGAAACCCACTAAGATCTTTCCTTTGTCCATGTCCCGGGCATTTTGTCACAGTAATGGAAAGCTCTCATGACTGGGGAAGGGTGCATTTAGAGGAGGGAAAACTTAGGGAGAGAACAAGACACTAAATTTTAATTTTAAAACATTGTATTCTGATTTTTGATCCGGACAGCTTCAATAAAGCTGAATTCAAAAAAATGCTCACTTTGCAGTAAATCCAGTGGTGGAAAGGACCAGCAGGTTAGAAGCTAATCTATGAATTCAGGTCCAGCACAAAGCCCTCACTTGGGACTCCCTATGTAGGAATCCTTTCCTCTTCTTCTATCAGAGGTGTGTCCCGGTTGACTTGGAGCTGAATTAACCAGGAGCCACAGGGCAAACAGTCTGGCAAAGGGCTCTGCCGAGAGCTGACTGTTGAAGCACATTGCTTCATGCGTGCTACTGGGCTTTAAATGAGTTCAGGCCTAAGATGGAGATCTCTTGCCCCAGCCATTAAACATTCTTAATGGAATGGTGAGGTTTCACTGTTCCTACTAAGTGGGCAAAAAAACAAAACAAAAAAACAAAACAAAACAAAACAAAAAACCTACAAACTAATACACATTCACTCTTTCTCTTTAAAGGCTTGGGTGACGGCATATTTTTATTTACTTCAGAAAACAACCAAAGAGCAAAGCACCTGTGTGTTAACATTAGTTCCCTGGTGCAGGATTTGAGCGGATTTGTGGGTCAGCTGGGGATTTGTTTGTTTTAAGATATGGTCTCACTTGGCTGCCCTAGAATTATGTAGATCAAGCTAGCTTTGAACAGCCTATCCCTGCCTCCAGAGTGCTAGTATTAAAGACATGGCCACGGTGCTCGGCTACACAATGCACACCACAGGTGCTTTTTGAGGGGGGAGGGGGAGGATGTGATGTTAGTGGGTTTTTTTTTTTCAATATATAAATCTTTTATTTTCCCAAAAGAGCCCAAATTGTACTTGTGATCAGGATCTTGTTTCTGGAGCTAGGAAACAGAGGCCTCACTTGTCAGCCTGCTGTACGGTTCCCTTCTCAGACACATAGATGCCATCCAAAAACTTTCTGATATCCTTGTTTTTAACTGTTGTGGCTTGCTGAATCAGAGCAGCTGAATTTGAAACAAGTTCAATATCATTTCCATCAAGGATTAATTCATCCTTCTGGGCTTGAGAGACAGAACAAGCAACACCTGTCCTCATCCGAACCCTGCAGATGTATTTCTCACCCAAGAAATTTCGTATTTCAACCAAAGACCCATTTTCTTGAATAACGACGTTGATGGGGAAGTGAGCATACATAGACCTCATCTTGTAACGGACGCCTAGTGTGACACTCTTGATCGTGTTCTGAACATGACTGCAGATGGTTCTGACAGTGGCCAGTTCCTTTCTGTTACCTCACCATTTATCAACCTGGAGCCTTTTCTTTTTCTTTCCAAGAAGACTCAGCTCTACATTGATGTGATTGAAGTCTCTCCGCAGAGTTCTCCTGGGGCCCTTCACAATGACGGTGTGTCCCTTCAGAGTGACGTCGACATTTTCTGGAATGTCGACAGTCTGATTGCTGAGAATGGTCTTCATTCTCGCAGTAGACGGGGCAAAGAGCGATGTTAGTGTTATTTAAAAGTGTTTTTTTAAGTGGGGCATAGCACTTAATCCCCACATTTGGAAAGCAGAAGCAGGTGGAACTCTGAGTGAATTTGAGGCCAGCGTGGCCTATAAGACAAGTAAGTTCAGGACAGCCAGGGCTACACAGAGAAACCCTGTCTATAAAAAAAAGGAAAGAAAAGAAAAGAAAAAAAAAAACCCTTTTTGATCTTGTTTGTTTTTTGAGACAGGATCTCACATGCAAACTCTACATACAGTCAAGGATGGCTTTAGACTACTGACCTCACCTTCTGCCTCTTGAGTGTTGGGACTGAACACTTGGACCCACGGGATTTTAGGGAGAAAAGGAGTCTACAGAATCCACTGGAAGCAGTAAAGCAAACCCAGTAGTACTTTAGAAGCTATAATGGGGCCGGGCCGTGGTGACGCACGCCTTTAATCCCAGCACTTGGCGGGATTTCTGAGTTTGAGGCCAGCCTGGTGTTCCAGGACAGCCAGGGCTACACAGAGAAACCCTGTCTCGAAAAACAAAACAAAAACAAAAACAAAAACAAAAACAAAAACAAAGAAGCTATAATGGGATCAGTGATCAATGATCATCATGAAAGATGCTCTGAAGGTGTTTTGAAGAAGAAAGACCATCTAGCTCCGGAACCCCATCCAGCCTGCCCCCAGCTACTGGCTACTCACGTGCCGACCACCAGGCTGGCACCCTCCAGCACCGCCAGGCTGCGCAGCGCGGATCCGGTCAGGAAGCGCTCGCCGCCAGCGCACACCAGCACCACTTGCTGCGCGTTCTCCAGCAGGAGGCGGTGGCCACTCATGGTCGTCCTAGCCGCTGGCGGGCTGCGGAGGATAAGAGACCTGGGAGCTGTGGCTCCGGGGCGGGGCCGGGGGGCGGGGCAGCGCGGGGCGGGAGCTCGCTAGCAGCCAGTGACCACCAAGAGAGGAGCAGTGCCAACCAGAACGGCTGGAGTAAAGTTGGAATAAACTTTATTGTGAAAGCCAGTCTTTTCAGGTCTCCTTTTGAGGTTTTGAATAAAGGAGGTGATGGTTATATCACCCCCTCCTCAACCCCTAACTTTTAGATTAAAAACAAAACAAAACTGAAATTTAACCACCGGGAGTGACCAAGTTGGACATAGATGCGGTGTGGTGGCCAAGCGAAGTGTTGGGAAGGGCTTGCATAGGGACGCCAGTATGGTGTGTGTATGTGGTGTGTGTGTGTGTGTGTGTGTGTGTGTGTGTGTGTGTGTTAGAGACAGTGACAGAAACAGAGACAAAGACACACTGTGCCCTGGGAGCTGGAACTTGAACCTAGCAAACTTGCGCTGACAAGGCGACAGGGGCGCGGGGCAGAGGCCTCACGGCGTCCTCGCGACCCTCCCGGCTGGGCTGCGGGTGCCACGCACTGTTCGGTTGGCCAGATCGGCTCTCTGATACCAGGCGCTTCCCAGGATGAAGGGGGCCTGGAGCAGGGAAGGATGAAGCTGAGACACAGAGTGTCGGTTTGGTGCCTCTGTCTGTTTTGTCCCCACCACCTTCGTGAAGGATAGGTCTCAACTGTGATCCAAACTCGTTGAGGTAAAACCAGATTTGATCTGGGTGTTGGCCACACACACCCCCTCCCCCACTCTTCCGAGTGTGGTGGCTTTCACACACACACACCCGCTGCACTCAAGGTTGTAGACAGCATCCAGATTGCTCAAAGAAGGCTGGCAAGCAGGATTTGTTCAGATTCTTTAAAAAACAAACAAACAAACAAACATTTTTTTTTAATTTTTTGAGATTACAATGACGTCATTTCCCATTTTTCCTCCTAAACCTCCCTTGTTCTCTTTCAAATTCAAGACCTTTTCCATCTTGTTGTTACATATACATGGTGTGTGTGTCCCTAAACACATAAGTACAGCCTGCTCAGTCTGTGTAATGTTACTTGTATGTGTATGTTTTAGGGCTTCCCCCACTCCTTGGTCTTTTTTTCTCTTGTGCCTCACTGTGTAGCCCTGGCTGTTCTGGAGCTCTTTATGTAGACCAGGATAGCCTTTTAATTCAGATATCTACACGACACTGGCCACCCTCTATCTCTGTCTCTTCCTGTCTCTCTCTCTCTGTGTGTCTCTGTGTCTCTGTCTCTCTGTCTCTCTCTCTCTCTCTCTCTCTCTCTCACACACACACACACACACACACACACACACACACACACACACACACTGCACATCAGTGCTGGGACTGAAGACATATACCACCACACCACCCTCAAGTTATTTGGTTTCTATGGTATGTTTCCTAAAAAGATGAGAGAGAGTTTCTTTCCTTGCCCAGCAAATACTACAAGAGATAGGGAGAAAAAACAAAAAACAAACAAACAAAAAACCCAAAAACAGGAAACAATACCATAAAAGCAGGCTTACTCTGCAAATCACAAAGATAATTTTGGGTCACCTTACAGCCATTATAAATCAGACAGCAAAAATACCTTTTGATGAATAGATTGGAAGCAAATGTCCTTTAGGTCCACATCGTATTCTATAATACTAGAGATGGGGTAGAAAAAGCTAAACAAAAACAAAGGAAAGAAGTTATAAAATAATGTGAGTGAAAAACCCAATGTCTGCTCACAAAGTAGAAAAACAACCACAAATGATTGTGTGCTGCCCCAAAAAAGTAGATATTAGCTAGGGGTGGTGAGTTTGAGGCTAGCCTGGTCTATACAGTGACTTACTATATAAAAAAAATAAGATAAAATAAAGGAAGAAAGGGGCAGGGAGTAAAAATGGCAGAGGATAGAAACACAGCACTTATGGATAGAGAATTATTGAATTTTAACACTATAAAATTTTGGGTAACCTGTTACTTTTGGCAGGCGAAGGCAATTGCAGGAATAAAGGATGGGTGTACACTGGAGTTCAACAGATACCTCTTGCTCCTACTTCTCCACTGACCTGTCCTCAGGAAACCTATTTAAGATTTCCCCGAGGCACAGTTTCTTTGCCTTATATAGCCACACTTGTTTGTATTCTGTGGATTTGTTTGACCTTCAGGTAAAACATCACTCACTTGGACCAACACTCTCATGTCAAGGAACAGTGGACATGGCCACTGGTGTTAGTTTATTGTAGTGCTGCTTTCCTTGATTGTCAGTTAGCTTAGGGATCAGACATCACCCTAAAGAACCAGTTTCTCCCCTGGCTTGTACAATGTACCACACACTGTGCTTATGGTTTATATATTCCCGGGAAGCCTAAAGAGAAATTATATTTCTTTTTCATGGGTAGTTATGTCAATGGGTGGCTTGAACATATCCAACTGACTGTCCAAGGAGACACTGCCTGAGAGCCGCTTGCAAACAGAGGGCTTGTAGATACAGGAGCTTTAGGACCAAAGACTTGAGCATCCATGAGGCTCAGCTGTTAAGAGTCCTTACTGTTCTAAAGAGCCAAGGTCAGATCCCAGCTCTCACATTAAGCCACACAAGTGCCTGTAATCCTAGCTCCAAGGAATCAGACACCCTCTACAGATACTTCACTCATGTGCGCGCGCACACACACACACACACACACACACACACCATTTTTTAAAAAAATATTTACTTATTTATTCTATGTATATGAGTACACTATCGCTGTACAGATGGTTGTGAGCCATCATGTGGTTGATGGGAATTGAACTCAGGACCTCTGATCGCTCTGGCCCGAGGATTTATTTATTATTATATGTAAGTACACTGTAGCTGTCTTCAGACACAGCAAAAGAGGGTGTTAGATCTCATTACAGATGGTTGTGAGCCACCATGTGGTTGCTGGGATTTGAACTCAAGACCTTCAGAAGAGCACTCAGTGCTATTAACCTCTGAGCCCATCCCTCCAGCCCACACAATTCTTGGTACTCTCCAGCATCCCCCTACACTGGCTTTACACACTCACGTTACCAGACTCACATCAGGACCCTGTCCCGGCTAGCCTCCCTTTTCTTCTTGACCCTTGACCCTCAGTTAAGTTTTTCTTTTTTTCCTTCGATTTACTAAAGAGGCCATTAGAAACATCAGCAGAAAAGTCCACACAAAGCAGCAAGCCTGACGCCAGCAGGGTGCAAAGAGGTCAAGCCAATAGGTGTTTCCTCACCCTTCTGCTCTGCCTCTGACCTAATAAAAGAGGCCATAGAGCAAGCAGGCCAAGGACCCAGGGGTCCCTGGCTTGTGGGTAAACAACAAACTGCTGGCTCAGATAGATCCACACCATTGAAGGCCACAGTTCACAGCTTTTCCTCCTAGTATTTGTCCACGGTGGGTGGAGATGGGGAGAAAAATGGGAAAGGCCCTGGGGTCAGGGAGAATCCTTAGAATAGCAGTTCTCACCCTTCCCAGTGCTGAGACCCTTGTAGAGTTCCTCATGCATGCTGCAGTGACCCCCGAACATAAAATGATTTCTATTGCTGCTTCCTAACGGTAGCATCGCTGCCGTTATAAACGGTAATGTAAATATCTGTGTTTTCCAGTGGTCTTAGGCAACCCCTGGGAAAGCGTCATTCGATTCCCCCTCAAAGGGATCCAGACCCACAGGTTTGAGAACGTCTGCACTAGACACTGGCTGTGAACTGAAAACCTAACCTTTGTTCAAACACCACCACCGAGGTGGTGTTTTCTTGTACAGAGGGCATTGCCCAACTGCCTTCATCTGGGTGGAGCTAGCTCACTCTCTTCTACCTCCCTTCCGTCTTCACAGACCTCCTTAGACAGGGGATACATAGGAAAGGAAAGACAGGCATCTCAGGACTCCCGAAGACTGTAGCATCAGTTTGTCATTAATTTTCCTGTACTAGTGTGGAATTTTTAAAGATTTCACTAGCCTGTTATTTACCTTTGCAGCCGAGTTGTGTTCTTAAACTTCTTTTTACTCTATCTATCTATCTATCTATCTATCTATCTATCTATCTATCTATCTATCTTGGCAACTCTTTGGGTTTTACAGCTGAAGTAAGTGTGCCACCCCCCCAGCCCCACCCTGAGCCTGGCCAAAGAGAAAGGAGAGCGTGGTAAATGCATAGCTACAGGAGCCTTCTTACACACCAGCTTTTAGAAACTCAGGCTTCACATGTAGTTTTCTCTACTGACACTGTGCCTACATTTTGGAAATATGTTCATTCATTGGTTGGTTGGTGGTTGATTGATCTTACCTGTGTACACGTGTGGAGGTCAGAGGCTTCAGGGTCATCTCATCAGCCCAGGTGTGTGTGTGTGTGTGTGTGTGTGTGTGTGTGTGTGTGTGTGTGTTTAACTTACAATAAGTGGACACCAGGTAAAGAGCGACTCCAGTATTACACTAAAGAGCACACTGGTAGTTTCGTTTATGGTGTGCCGTGGCTCACAGTCAGCTCCCGGGTTATTAAACGGCATGGAATGAACACTATTGCACATGCATTTTTGCTCTCAGGATTGACTATTTTCTGAGGTGCAAGTTCCTAGAATTAGAAAAGTTGCTGGGTACAGGAGTTTGTGTGCTCAGGATTTTTAAAGCCAGAATAGTTGTTGGGAAGTCATTGACTGTTGAATTTAGCCACGTTTGTGCAATATATATAAGTTTGGTTTAAAAAAAAAATTTAAAAAGAATTTATCTTATTTTTCAGGCTGAAGAGATGACTCAGCCATTAAAGGCTAGGCTCACAACCAAAATGTCAAAGATTTCTTTTGGTTTTGATTATGTGTATATGTGTATGTGTTTGTATATCTGTGTGTATGTGTGCATGCATGTATGTATATATGTATGTATGTATGTATATGTGTGCCTGTATGTATATAAATATGTATAGATGTATGTATTTGTTTGTATGTATGTATGTATATGTGTGCATGTATGTATATGTAAATGTGTGTGAATGTGCATAGATGTATATGCTTGTATATGTGTGTATGTATGTATGTATGTATGTGTGTGTGTATGTGTGTATATGTGTGTGTTCCTGTGTGTGAAGGTGCTTACAGAGGCCAGAAGAGGGCGCTGGAGCCCCCAGAGCTAGAGTTATAGGCAGCTATAAGCTGCCCAACATAGATGCTGGGACCCCAGCTCAAGTCCTTTGAAAGAGCAAGTTCAAGCTCTCAGTGTATGAGTCATGTCTCCAGCCCCTAGATACAGTTTGTTTATGGTTTATTCTAGATATATAGTTTACTTTATGCCTACTCACTTGTGTCTACAGGACTTTTGAAAGATCTATTTCCTTTTCTCTGGACAGGACCAGGAGACAAAATGACATCCCAGTTGCACACGTCAAGGAGTTCTGGAGGTAAAAAGCAACCAGTCGATGTATTCTTGCTATGTGTCTGGTATGATGAGGGACCATGGTGGCTTTAGGGGTAAGGGAGAAAGCTGCATATCAGCATAAAAAAAAAAAAAAGTCAGAGTGCATCTCTTTGCTACTGTTTGCTGGGCTACTTCAGCTTCTCATGACTAAGATGGTTAACCCAGTTACTGTCATGATGAAGGACAGGAGGAGCTGAGTTCTGTGGGAATCTGCCAGCTTTCCTCTTTCACCTTCTCCCATCCTCCTGCTTTATGATAAGATGGGAAATCGCATGGTTTTCAGCTCCAAATCCGACAAAGCTTTAACACCTAATGTGGGTCATGAGCGCTATGTGGGTCACGGGCACTCTCTCGGCACGCTCTTCATTGGAACTGATTAGAATTAGCAAACGGCTGCAGAAAACAATCAGCTTCATGTGATAAAGGTTCTGTTCTCTCAGAGAAGAAGGAAAGGAGAGAGGGGGCGGGGCGGGGAGGAGCATGGGTGCTTCTGGGAAAGGTCTGCTAAGCAAGCCCTTTTGAAATTCCATTGGCTTTCCTTTCAAAGTATTTCCATAGGTCAGCCCCTCCCACACCCCACCCCGCCCCCAAGCTCTGCTCCCATTGTCTGGGCCGCTTTGGTTTCAACCCAAGATCTCCAGCTCCTACTTGTTTTTTATTTACCTGCAAAGAAACCCACTAGCAATCCATCTTACAGAGTCAAGGCATACAAGACATGGACTGGCCTCCCTTGCTACTGGTCCCCACCACAGACCCCATGGCCGCCTCTCTATTTCCTGTCTCAGGGCCTTTGCATTTACTGTTAACTGCTCTTCTGCAGATCTGTCACTTCATCAATGGATCCGTTGCTCCACTCATGTTTGCTCACCCAGACCTAGCCACTTGTATTATAAAAATATTCACATGTGTTTACTTTTATTATCTGTCCCCCCTCCTCCACCTCTGTCACTTGAACTCAATGTAAGGGCAGAGTCCCTGTTTTATTTACTAATGTATATTGCCTGGTGTATAGCCGAGGCCTTATTCATTGAATTAATAACTTAGAACCAGGCAAACAGAACGGAGCAAATCTAAGAAAGGAATGAGTCTGTGTGTCACAGGTAGAGTAATCGTCCCCAAATATATGTACATTATATTCTTTGGAACCTGCAAATATGTTGACACAAAATAGACTTTTAAAGTGTGAATAAGTTAAGGAGCTTGACATAGGAAAAATATTCTGGATTATCTGACAGGCCTGGAATGACCTAAAAGTCTACACAAGATGGAGGAAGGTGTGTCTTAGACAGGGAAGCCAGTGTGACTATGGAAACAGAGGACAGATTTATTCTGAATGAATGAATGATGAAGAGGCTACAAGGCAGGGCATGTAGGTGTGCTCTAACAGCAGAAGATGTAAGCAGTTTCTACCTCGAGCCTCCAGAGAGACACACCCTTTTTTGGCCATTGTAAGAAGAATTGTTTCAGACTCCTAACCCCTAGAACTTCAAGCCAGGGAGTTTGTGGTGCTGTCACAGGTTCCATGGAACACTAACAGGGACACATTTAGGTTGCTTATTAGCCATGATGTGAATCTTCATACCCCAGAGGGAAATACAGCTGAGCTTGGAGCAACCTCGGTTCAGCCAATGACTAGTGCCAAACTGGCAAACTGTACATCTCAGCTCCAAGGTTTGCTTTGCCCTATAATCTGCAGAAGGATCAGGCAGGAGCCTAAAGGGTAGATTCTCATATTCACTGTGGGTATAAGATGTTATTCAGGGGTCTATGCAGAACCTGAAAATAGGAACTGATTTTCAAAAAGGGTCTTCATCGAACTAAAGGATCATGGATTTATGGTCTATCTCAAATACAACTAGTGGCCATGTGTGGGGGTGTGCTTCTTTGATCCCTACATAGGCAGGCAAATCTCTGAGTTCAAGGCTGGTTTCATGGTGAGTTCCAGGACATCCAAGGGCTACATAGTAAGACTCTGTCCCCCAAATCAAAACAACACCCCATCAAATATAACTAGTGCATTAAATGCATTAAATGCAATTAGTTATAGGAGACTAAAGGAGAAGAGAGGGCCAGTAGGATACATCTCGCTGAAACTATCAGTGGCCTCATTGGATATCTGGTATCCACTCTTTTTCTATGGTAAGGGACACAGGATGGATTCAGGCAAAGTCGTGGTCTTAGATCCAGAAAACAGAACCAGTGCAGAGGCTATGCACTGTGAAGAAAGGACCCGTGGGATTATAAAGATAACCTTCAAGCTGGAGACTCAGAAAAGCTGGCGCTAGTGTCCAGCCCAGGGCAAAGGCCTGAGGCCTGAGGCCTGGGGAGCTGACGGGATCAGCCCCAGTCTGTTGAACATGGGTGGCAATCTGAGAGGAAATGACCCAGCTCAAACAGCAAGGCACCCATATGAGAGAGAGAGGGAGAGGGAAGGGGAAGAAGAGGGGGAGAGGGGGTGGATACTGCTTCATCCTCAGCCATTATCCGCTCTGGCCTTCCGTGGATTGGTCGATGCCCACACAATCTGAATGCTAAAGTCACCTGGAAAACCCCTCACAGACACACCCCAAATAACACCAATTTGGGTAAACCCTAGCCCCAGTCGAGTTAAGACATGAAAATAATCACCACAGCTGCTCTCTGCTGAGCCCTAGCCTGTTGGCTATGTTTCCAGACATCCTTGCGCTCCCCAGGGCCCAGCCTCTGCCACCTAGCTTTCTCTCCTCCATGCATCGTGAGGCCTACAATATTGTCTGCTTTCCTGACATCTTTACAGCCCACAGGGCTGGCCAAGAGTCACCTGCAGTCTCCCTGTTTCTCACCAGCCGTGGCCCTCCCTGGCTGACACCCCCTTTCCTGGCCCAGACACATTATACTTAGACTTCAATGCATCCAATTACCTATTGTGTATAGCACTCTATGCTCAATTGTCTAAGGACTTGGCAGATGTATTCCACAGTGGCCCCAGCATACCACACCTCTGCTACCGATTGGTGGGGCCAGGGTCCTCTCCACATCTCTATATCTCCAAGAGTGATCCCGTAATAACACAGACTTCTCAGCTCTGGTTCGTGTCTCCTGAGATGCTGAGCAGAGAAGATGTGGCTTTTATCGGGGAGATTCAGGAGCTGTATTGCCAGGCTCAACTGGAGGGGAAGATCTATCTGAAACCCATCTTCTCAGAGACCCCTGCATCCCATTTCTCTACTCCAGCTGATGGGGGCTTTATAGTTCTGACAAATAAAGGAGCTAACCACTCCCTCCTTCCCTCCCTTTCTCCCTCTCTCCCTCTCTCCTTTCTTTCTTTTGTTCTCTCTCTCTCTCTCTCTCTTTCCTTCTTTCTTTTGTTCTTTCTTTCCTTCTTTCCTCCCTTCTTTCTTTCTTTTTTTCCTTCCTTCCTTCTTTCTTTTCTTTTAGATGAAGGAAAAGATGCTGGACTCAAAAAGGAAAGACCCTACAAGATCTTTTTCAAAGATCTCTTCCTTTTCAAAGAAAATGAAATTGCTGCAAGGAAAAAGGTATTTTTTTCCTTTTTCTTTTTCTTTTTTTTTCTTTTTTTTCTTTTTTTTTTTCTTTTGGTTTTTCGAGACAGGGTTTCTCTGTGTAGCTCTGGCTGTCCTGGAACTCACTCTCACTCTGTAGACCAGGCTGGCCTTGAACTCAGAAATCTGCCTGCCTCTGCCACCTAAGTGCTGGGATTAAAAGCATGCGCCACCACTGCCGGGCGGATAAGGTTTTCTTAAGATCAGAATCCCCAAAGAGGTTAGAACCGAGTACTTTCAGTCATAGGTCTCAGTAGCTTTAAGGAGTTAAGACACCATGACATACACCTTGTCCTGTGTTTGTCACCATTCTGGGACGACAGTACATAGGGACCTTCAGAGATCGCCACCTAGTGGGAGAAGGCCACTACGTCATGCCATTACCAACTAGCTCCCCAGGTATGGTTCATTCTCCTCCAAGTGTCTGACCCATTGGAGTATTCATATTGCTACAGGTCTAGCTTGCACAGGTGGCATACTGTACCTCACTGACTAAGCACAAAATAAAAGTCCATCTTACTATGGATAGCACCTTAGGACCGATGGGTCCTCCAGCCAGAGCAGTGTGAAAGAGACAGCAGAGGTCGGCTCTGTGAACAGAGAAGAGTAGGGAGGAGAGCCAAAGCAGTCACTCTGGTGACAGGAGCGGAGTCCTGTAAGAGTAATCCAAAGTGTGTCAAAGGATAAACAAGTTTATATGTGCTTTGGGGAGAGGAGGAGAAAGAAAGGGAATTGTGGCATGGAGAGGCAAGGGGATTATTTTTAGAGTAATTTGAAATTGAAAAAAAAAATCAGCACTGAGCCTGAAATTCAACATTTTCTTCCCAAAGGTAATGGATTAAAGGACTCTTCTGGCTCTTGCTAGGATGAATAAACTAGCCAGAAACATGAAGTGTATTCATCCAGGGGTGGCTTTTCTCTGGGTATTGTGTGCCTTGATGAGCTTCACACAAGATGAAACTGAGAGAAGTTGAAAGCAATCTAAAGGGTGGGTTTTCACTACTCTCCGTGGAAGTCTGCCTTCCATTAAGTTTTCAGCTCCAGTGGGCTAAAAACCTTTGAAATTTCCATATTTTCTCTTCGTTTAATCTGGAGAGACACTTTCCTGTCTCCGATCCTGAGATAGTTTCTATAAGGTCCACCTTTGAAACATAATCCTTGTCTCCATATAAGAAAGAAAAGGATACTGGCATATTTCTTCCTGGGTGAGCTCTGGAACTGCTTAAGGCCAAAGGTCTTTGCTATTTACGATTACAGCACGATTACAACAATTATAATACCTTGGTGCATTAAAATTCCTTTTATGCTTTTGCGCCTTGGACAGGAAAGAATGAGGAACCACAGCATGAAAATCTACCAAAAGACTACGTTTTCGTCCCGAATGAAGAGTCGCTCACACCTTGGCCAGCTAGCTTTCTTTGCTGAGGCAGGTGGCGGCTCCTATGAACGTCTGGGGCTAGATCCCACTCTTATTCTCAGACTGACAGAAGGTAAGTGTGGTGGTTGGAATAGGTTTAGCTTCTGCAGACTCATGTGTTCCAATGGTTGGCTCACAGGTAAGGTAGTGTGACTATTAGGTAGTGTTACTACTCGAGGAAGTTTGTCACTGTGGGGGCAAGCTTTGTAGTCTTAAATGTTTAAACTATGCCCGGTGTGAAACAAATCCAGCCTCCTCCTGGCTTCCAGCTAATCAAGGTATAGAACACTCTGCTCCCCCAGCACCATGTCTGCCTGCACACTGCCATGCTTCCTGCCATGATGACAATGGACTGAACCTCTGAAACTGTAACCTGGGTCTAATTATAAGATTTGCCGTGGTCATGGTGTCTCTTCACAGCAATTGAAATCCTAAGACAATAAGGATTACTTACTCTTAGTCATATATAAATAAACACACACATATATATGTATATATAACTTATTTATTTTATGAACACTGGTATTTCATATACATATATGCATATGTATATACATGTATATACATATATATGTATATATAAGCTATGCATATGTATATACATGTATGTACATATATATGTATATATAAGCTTATTTATTTTTTATTTATGTACGTTCAGATAACCTAGAACTGGAGTTGCAGGCAGCTGAGGGCTGCTATGTGGTTGCTGGAATTGAACTCGGGTCCTCTGGAAGAGCAGCCAGTGCTCTTAAACTCTGAGCCATCCCTCCAGTTCCTATTCTTAGTCTTAAGATGTTGTTTTGGATATTTGCTCTTCATTATAGGTTTGGGAGATTTACTGGTGCTGAGAGAGACAGAATCAATGCTGCTTTACTGTTGAGAGATAAGCTACCAGAGACCACAACATGAACTACTTTTTTTTTGTTTGTTCGTTTTATCTGTGTAGCCCTGGCTACAATTGCTATAGACCAGGTTGGCCTGGAACTCGGAGATCTACTTGCCTCTGCATCTGTTGAGATTTAAGGCATGTGCCACCACTGTCAGGGTGACACAGACATTCTTAAAGTCAAAAGGAAAGTCTTTATTGCTGGGCAGTGGCTACATGGGGAATTTGTCCCAATCATGTGGCCCCAAGTCTCAAAGCCACTTGTCTTTTATGTAAAGGGCAAAATAACACACACACACACACACACACACACACACACACACATATACACACACACTCCTGATTGGTATAGTTCAGTAAGCAAGAAGCAAAAGTACAAAAGCCAAAAAACCAAGGTTAGTACATTGACATACTTTTTATTTGTGGACTTTTCTAGAACTATGGGCTAGGTCATCTTTGTTCCCATTATGGTAGGCGTTGGGGCCTGGATGCGGGGCCTGGGTGCTGGGCTTTAAGGTCAGAACCGTACCTCTACCATGGTGTCGGTCATGTTAAGTTCTGGGGCCTGTTACAATGCGGCAGGTAAGATCGTTCCCATAGGCTTGAGAGCAAGAAGAACGTAGCTTAGGAAGACACTTTGCCAAGAAGATCCTTACCTCCTCTCCTGCCTTTGAGAAGGAAGGAAGCCAATGCCAATAATAGTGTTGACGTCGTCACAGCTGAGTTGTATGAAAGCGGTAACCCTAGCTATACTATGTGAGGTATGGAAGTATAGACACTTCCTAAGGTTGGAGGAGTTTTGGTGGTTCAAAATTGGACTCAGGCACACAGCATCAGGAAGCTAAAACAAAACAAAACAAAACAAAACAAACAAAAAAATGGGCCTGGCTTAGTGACCTGGTCATCAGAAATGTCATAAGCATTGCCTGTGCGTCCCAGGTCAGGAAGCGCCTACACATCAACGTACTTTGCAGCTAAATAAGGCCAGAATGGGCTCATGAGAAAGGGGACTCTGAGGTCACCAGCTCCCACAGGGAAAGCAAGCCACGAGGCTGGAGAGACGGCTTAGTCAAGAGCCCTTTGCTGCTCCTGCAGAGGCCTGTGGTTTGGTTCCCGGCATCCTCACAGTGGCTCACCACCAGTTGTAACTCCAGTCTGAAGGGATATAACGTCTTCTTCTGACTTCCTCAGACACCAGGCACACACGAGTGCAAGTACATGACTGCAGGCAAACTATTCATACACATAAAAATAAACGAATCAATCTTAAGAAAAAGACGGGTTGGCTAGATAGCTCAGCCAGCAGAGGCAATTGCTCTTCCAGAAGACTCAGGGGTCTGTTCCTAGCACCCACATGGAGGAGGTTCACAACTACCTGTAACTCCTATTCTAAAGGATCAGGCACCCTCTTCTGTCTCCTTCTGGAACAAGGCATATATGTGGTGCTCAGACATACACGCAAGGGAAAAAAAACCACTTTACACATAAAATAAAAATAAATGAATTAAAAAAAACCCTTGGGCATTGTACTGGCTAGTTTTGTGTGTCAACTTGACATAGGCTGCAGTTATCACAGAGAAGGGAGTTTCAGTTGGGGAAGTGCCTCCATGAGATCCAGCTGTGGGGCATTTTCTCAATTAGTGACCAATGGGATAGGGCCCCTTGTGGATGATGCCATCTCTGGGCTGGAAGTCTTGAGTTCTATAAGAGAGCAGGCTGAGCAAGCCAGGAGAAACAAGCCAGTAAGGAACATCCCTCCATGGCCTCTGCATCAGCTCCTGCTTCCTGACCTGCTTGAGTTCCAGTCCTGACTTCCTTGTGATAAACAGGAATGTGGAAGTAAGCCAAATAAACCCTTTCCTCCCCAACTTGCTTTGTAGTCATGATGTTTGTGCAGGAATAGAAACCCTGACTAAGACAGGCTTATTTGTTTTATTATTTTGCACATATGAGTGTTTTGTCATCATGTATATAAGTGTGTCAGATGCCCTGGGAACTGAAGTTAACAGTCAGTTTTGAGCTGCCAGGTGGGTGTTTGGAATTGAACCTGGATGGCCTGAAAAAGTAACAAGTGCTCTTAATCGCTGAGCCAAGTTTCCAGACCCCAAAAACAACTTTAAAAAGAAGAAGCAAGCTGGGCCGTGGTGGCGCACGCCTTTAATCCCAGCACTTGGGAGGCAGAGGCAGGCAGATTTCTAAGTTCCAGGCTAGCCTGGTCTACAGAGTGAGTTCCAGGACAGCCAGGGCTATACAGAGAAACCCTGTCTTGGAGAAAAAAAAAAAAAAAAAAAAACCAAACCAAAACAAAACAAAAAGAAGATGCAAGCAACATTAATCGATCTGGACTGTCTTGTAGATGTATATGTGATTGAACAGTAGTAAATGGCAGGTAGTAGTTAGGGTCCAGCTGCAGCACCAGGTCTAGGAGATCCTCAGGTTCCATCCTGCGCCTCCATGTTGAGTCTTGGGCCATCAAGAACATGAAAAGTCACAAGTGACATGTCTACAGCTCCTTGCGAAAGAGGTGACAATCCTTACCACCCCAGCTGTCCTCAGATAAGTAGAAATCACAGCTTTGCAGGCTTCCAGCCCTCCTCCTCTGTGTCATTGCTGTGGACTGGGACAGTGTTGGCCTCTTAGGACTGAGTGCCATAGGACAGACTCCTCCAGAGGAAAAGAGCTCAACTTTTATTCATTACCCAAGGCTCTGTCGACAATGGGGCAGGTTATACAGACAAGCAATATGGAAGTTCCACTTAAAGGCATCTCCCCGAGTGAAATCACTTTTCCCCAACCTTACAGTCTCTGTATGACTTCTGATTTAAAAATACATTTTATATATTTATATATATTTTATAATATATGTACATAAAATTATATTATAATGTATTATAACATTACATATATTTTTATATATATACACATATGTATATACACACACACCTGTGTGTGTTTATGTAAAATAAGCCAGTGGTCCTACTTGGGGAGTCTCAATTCTTGTATTTCAATGTTTGCACTAGTGGTGAATGGCTAAGTCACACTCAAAGGAAATTTATAGATACTTAAGTGCCAGCGGCAGATTGGTTTCTTACACCTGCTCATTCTCTACGGAGTGACAGTGAGACTTTGGCTTTGCTTTTAGAGGAAATACCTCTAAACCAGATGTGGAGGGGCACTCCTGCAGAGCCAGAACTCCAGGAGAAGAGGCAGGAGAATCAGAGTTAAAGGTCATCCTCTGCTCTAGAACAAGTGTGAGGTCAGCAGGGGCTACAGGAGATCCTATCAAAAATAACATCAAAAGAGGTGGCAGTGGTAGCTCAGCACATGCCTTTAATCCCAGCACTTGGGAGGCAGAGGCAGGCAAATTTCTGAGTTCAAGGCCAGCCTGGTTTACAGAGTGAGCTCCAGAACAGCCAGGGCTATGTAGAAAAACCCTGCCTGGAAAACCAAAACCAAAACCAAACACATCAGCAACTCTGAATAGGCTGTGCTGCAGGCTCTGTCAGCCCAGCTATGTCTCACTGTGCTTCAAAACACCAGTGCATGTTGGGGTGGAGGTGTTTGGGAAGACAATTGTGAAAACTCAGGCCATGTTGGTTTGTTGGGGGTGAGGATGGTGGGAACAGTATTGTTTAAACTTTCTGTAAAGTTGCACACTAATGCTCAGAGATCAACTAGTCCAAGATGTTTTATTGCTTTTCAGAATATTCCAGTAGAGGAAACGTTAAGGAGGGGTATCAACAGGCGAGATCTAAACTATATCAACGATGTTGAAGTAGCTGAACTTTGCACTGTTAGGAATGTTAGTGATTTCCAGTTTGTGCAGTTTTTAAAGTATTAAAAATATAGCTGTTTCTAAGCAATAATCACTTGGGTGTGTCATATTTGATCTGCAACAAAATGCGGTTAGATGTCTTTAACCCCTCTTTGCAGAAGAAAATGGCTCGAGGTGGAATCATCTCACGTCTCTTAAGCAAATGCAGAATTCTAGTCAAAGCCTGCCTGACTCCGGGGTTCCCTCACAATGAATATTTTGTTAATGATTATAACAATTACTGTGGCTTTCATGACTGATCATACAATGAAATTACTCATCCCAAGTGTATGGCGTGAACAACCGCACCTAGTAGTGATTGAGAAACTATTGTGTTTTATGTTCTCTGGCCTCATTTCCTTCTCCAAGCACCATTGTGAAGTAGAGGGGCATTTATATGGGGGCTACCCTATGCTTTCATAATAAGCCACATTGTGATAGCAGTAGATTCCGATCGTAGGGGTTTAACTTCTCAGTCCCGTCTCAGGTTTGTCGCCTTCCCATCTGGGTCTCGGCGAACGGAGCAATCCCTGTCCAGTACATTACAGGGGCTGCAGCGAGGGTTCTCGAAGCTTCTTGGCAGTCACATAGCTCCACATCTGTTCCATGACCAGCGTGTCGACAGCCATGAACTATGGGTGAGAGAACAGTCTTCCCACAGATGGGGAAGCTGAGGCACGGAGAGAGCAAGGGTCTCTCTCCCAGCTAGTTAGAGGCAGAAACCCCGTGCATCTATGGGGAGATGTGAGCCTCCCGGGGCAGCACAGGCCCTCTACTTGTTTAGGAAGTAGTATTTCATTTCTATTTACCTGGTTAGCGAGAGACTGTACTCTAGACCACACTCTGTCGGTTTCACGCAGAATGATTAGCATTTTCCAAAATGAAGAGAATGTGAATTTTTTTTTTTTTTTAATTTCTAGTCTAGTTCCCTGCAGGGTAAAACTGATTGCCATCCTTTCCAAAATAGTTATTTTACTGGAAGGCAAAGCTCTTTTGCTAAGTCTGGATTTACAGTGTGTGTGACAACGCTTATTCTTTGAAAGCTAGCCAACTAAGCATTTGTCTATTTCAATGTTTTCTCCAGGTGCGGACAGGAAGAGAACCGTCCATGAGTTTATTAACGACCAAAGAGACAGATTTCTACTTGAGGTATTAAAAGCCATTTCTTTCTCCTGTTAGCCGGAGACTTCTTGCATAGTATTGCCAGGTACTTGCCTTGGCGTTAGATTTTTTTCCCTTAAAGCCCTCAAGTCTATTGTCTGAACAGAGCAGCTCATTCCTGAGTTTATTCACTTGGACAATATTTATTGAGCACTTATTATATATCAAGCCATTATGAAATTCCCTCCCTTTGGAAAACTTACATTCACGTAATTTATATCAGTAGCTTGGGGAGTGGTGTGATGTTTGTAGAGGATGACATCCATCGGGTCCCAAGATCCCTATTTTTCCCAATTATGTCTGCAACTGCCTCCATAGCCCTTGATAAGCCTAACTTAATTTAGATTTTGCTGACATTCTGGTTGACTATGGTGGGAGTTAGAACATTCTAGAATCTTCCCACCCCCTCTATAACCACTCAGACCAGAGACAAACAGCTTTGTTACAAGGAAAGGAAACATTACAGTCAATCAGAAGAGCCCTACGAGGCAGAGTTTAGAAGCACTCCAGGGCAAAGCTGCTGGGGCTCCCTTCCCATGGAGTCGGACTGTGACACCATTCCTTGTGTCACCAACGAACACACAGTACAGCCAACCAGGGAAGATCTTAATGTATCTTATAAAATGATAGAAGGTTTGATCTTGTCTTCAGGCCACATGACAATACGTTACTTATTATCCTTGTGTGCATATTAATTTACCGTAGATAGAGACATTGTGCCTGCAACCCTGGGAATGTAATTACAAAGAGTATCAGTTGGCTGTTGTTTATACCTTTGTTGTCAAGTCCTAATCATTTAAAGACATTCTGTTTCCATTGGGGTCTTGAATGCTAGCAAGTCGATGAAAATGTGTTTGCTCCTTCCTAATCTCATAGCACACATTTTGGAATACAGGCCAAAGTGAATGCTTCCCCTTGAGACCAGCTGCAGCTAAGAAGAAAGAGCTCAGATAAACTACACCATGCAGTTGTGACTAGAACCCCATGCCTTTGCTTGCTAATATTATTAGTTCCTGGGTGTGATTCTGGCCTTCGCCTCAGAACCTGGCTGATGTAACTAGTGTCTTGGCTAGGAGAAGGTGGTCCTTGGCAGATTCCCTGGGATTTGAATGCATTTGGAGTAAATGTGCCTCGTTCTCTGCTCTGGTATCTTTCCAGTCCCCCCAAGCAGGTTGATAACACGACCCAAGTGATATAATGAAGTCAATGTATCATTAAAACCATAGCTGGAGAAAAAAACTGACCTTGCCCAAACAATGCCTGGCTCTGGCCTTGTCACACACAGCTCATAAGGATGTCTTCGAGGTGAGCTGACCACACCTGCCAGTCTTAGGATGGCCATGTCAGAAAAAACAACAATGTGGTAGTTTGGGGTCATACCGAGAGGGACGGGGCACTGAAGAGATGTCAGTCAATTAATCATGTCTACAGAATGAAGCCTCATTGGAAATTCCGGCCAGTGACTCTCAGTTGATTCCATGGTTGGCTATACTGTGTGTTTTTTGTTACAGACACAGGAATGGAACCAGGGGCTGACTCCATGGGGAGGAACCCCAGAAGCTTTGTGTCTGGAGAGCCGCTAAACCAGTGGCTCTCAATCTGTGGGTCGAGACCCCTTTGGCGGTGGCCTATCAGCTAGCCTGTATATCAGGATATTTACATTACGATTCATAGCAGTAGCAAAGTTGCCGCTATGAAGTAGCAACAAAATAATTTTATAGTTGGGGTTCACTACAGTGTGAGGAACTGGATTACAGGGGCAGCTCCGGCGAGGGGCTCTTCTTTCTTGTTTGGTTCTTTTTGAGGCATCGGAGGGGGAAGAGCGGTGGTGAGGTAAGTAAGACTTTGTCTTACGAGATACTTAGGGTTGCTGTATAATAAAAAGTTTACTTATCTAAGTCTAAGTTACTATGCTATTGTAGCTCCTTCTGTGATCCGCTGAGGCCAGAGACTGCAGTCTTAGGGACTTAGCATCTCATCCTAAAACAGCAGGAGAGTAAGAAAAGGATTAATTACTAGAACCTTTTCCCTTTTGCCCAGATGCCTTGCTTGTCCCGCTACTGGGAAGTTTGAAGCAGTAAACTTCTATTGAACCAAGAGAAGAGAATAACACTTGCAGAGAGAAAAACTTTTACATAAGCAAATATGCATAATCTCACAGAAGTTCATATACAGATTCATGCATGCTCATTTATACATTTCCATTCAAACTAGTTGGATCCAGCTTGCACGCATTCTCACAATTACATTCCCCCCCCTCTCTCTCTCACACACACACACACACACACACACACACACACACATACACACACACACACATACATTCTCATAATTACATACTTACACACACATCCATACTTACATATGCATATGCAAAGACCAGTGCAGAAAGAATTCACTCATTCTGGATGAAAAATGAGCTCCAATCTTTATTGCTACCCTTTTAATGCTAAATGAATTAAGCCCACTTTTGTAAGAAAAAAGCTTTGTTCCTTTAAATAAGACTAAGCCTGCCTTGTTATTAAGAAAGAGACTGTCCTGTCCCACGGTGAGGAGAAGCCGCCTGCTCCTCCTGCTCTCTGCAGCTTCTTTTTTCCTCTTTCTCTCTGCACATTGCTCTCTTAGTTGTTTTTTATGTTACCCATAGTTTCTACGTTATTCCACTCTGCATTCTCCTTCTAGTCTTGTTCTCTCCTCCTGCTCTGAAGTCACAGCAATGCTCTCACCCTCAATGCCTTCCCACCCCACCCCCAAAGCTATGCCTATACTTTTTGAGTTCTTCTTGAGTTCCATTCTGTCTAAAAACTTCTCAGCTCAGTTCCCTCTCACAGCTCAATTCTGATTCTTCTCTTTGTCCTCAGCACTTAAACATCTTTCAGAATACATGATCACATGGTAAAAAGTTCATCACAAGTTCACACACAAAATCAAATCATAAATTGAAGTTTACAACAGAGAATATTTACATGGATAATCCATTAGGAGTAATTATCTAGCTAAACATCCATCACCTGTCTCAGCTCCACAGATTCACTGAAGGTTTAAAACCATAACTAAATTTTTGTATAGATAAACCCAATCAATAGTTTATCTTCTGTCCTAACACCTATAATAAATCGTAGTTCCCTTTTTAGAGCTTTTGGTTAATTGTTTTACAACCTCTTAGAATGTGCTCTGAGTGGGAAAGAGTCTGGTTACGATCTAAGAGCAATTAACTGGTGACATGTGGATGACTGGCAGAGTTCTCATTGCAGCTTTGACAGAAAAGGACCTAATAGCAGTCCCGTTATAAAAGAACTTAATAGTCACTGATATAATTTTAGGAATTCTTATAGGATCATCATTATCACTTAAGTCATCTATTTGTTTATATGGCATCACGACAAGACAGTACATCTTTGTGGTTCTGCAGAGATCTGCTCCAAAGGGATGTGCTACTTAGTGATTGGTGTGTGTGTGTGTGTTTTATAATAACAAGAAAAGCATATTAATAGCAGAAACCTTTCCTAAAATGAATCCCTTACAGCCTTGCTAAATAAGGCTGAATCTGTCACAGACTATATAATAATCCAAAGCAGGCCCTCTCAGGATGATCACCTGCTAGTTATTAGTTTTAATTTTTTTTTAGATTTATTTTATTATACTTAAGTGCACTGTAGACACTCTAGAAGAGGGCATCAGATCCCATAACAGATGGTTGTGAGCCACCACGTGGTTGCTGGGACTTGAACTCAGGACCTTCGGAAGAACAGTCAGTGCTCTTAACTGCTGAGCCATCTCTCCAGCCTGCTTTATTATTTTTTTTATTATCATTATGGCTCCTGACAACAGGGTTGAAGCATTAGGAAAGTTGAGAGCTGCTGCTCTAAACCTTGCCTCATGGGGCTCTTCTTCTGGCTGACTTTAATGTTTCCTTTCCTTGTAATAATCTGTACCCAGGAGTTTTGTAAGACTCAGAAACCTGCATCTGTTTGGGAGACTCATCAGAATTGCCAGTGGTGTCAGTGGTGAGGGATGAGTCCCTCAGATTTTGCAACTTGAGTAACTTAATTTTTAAGCTGACTTGGTCTCACAGCTCCCTGCCTTGTTTCTTTCATCCTTGTTTCCTCTGCTTCTCTACTCCTCCCTTTTCACAAAGTTTTATTTGTGAAATTCTCACCTAAAATGCAAATGTTAATTGTGAGTTTAATACTATAAATGATTTTTTTATGCCAATAATTCGACATGGGTGGAACAGATTTCTGGAAAGTTACAAACTATCGAAGTTCTATCCAAGAAGAAAGCACATAATAGCTTTATATCACTGTACAAATTGAATTTGTAGGCAAAAGAAAGAAAAAAATCCACACTCACTGGTTAATTGTACTGGACATTTGAAGAGAAAACCATTCTAGTTTTACATAACCCGTTACCACTAAGAATACTGTCCTGATCTCTGAAGAACATACAGGCTTTAGAAGAAAAGAGAGCCCAGACCCTATGAGATGACTTAATGAGGAAGAGCACATGGCTCCAAGCCTTAATATACCAGGTCAATATCTGGGACCAATATGGTGGAAGGAGAGAACTGACTTCTATAAGTTGTCCTCTGACCTTGTGCTCCTGCCCAACTGAGGATAGCTGAGAGATGCACTATACTAACTAAGTAATTAACTATAATAAATCTTTAAAGAAGAAGAAAGAGAGGCAAGGGTTCCAAACAAATTTCAGCAGATCAAATATGATGATACACAAAAAGGATAATCCATTATGGCTAATTGGGGCTTACTCTAAGCGTGTAACAGCAGCTTAGCGTTTGAAAATGGATAAGCACAACACACATCAACAGATTAGAAATTAAAAGCTGTATAATCATCTCAACCAATACAGAAAGAGCATTTGTCTATATCCAAAATTTGTTCTTTTTAATAATATTCTTATTATCCTTTGATAATTTCACACACACGCCAACTCATTCCACATCAACCCACTGTCTTTTCTTTACTAGCAATGTATTTATTTAAATGTATACATTTTTAAAAACTTTTTATTTATTCTTTGTGAATTTAACATCATGCACTCCAATCCCAATTATCTCTGCATCCTTTGGTATCCACCCTCTGCTCTTGTAACTCCACCCCACCCCCAGGAAACAAAAATATAAATATCACAAAACAAAACAAAACAAAAACCCACGAAAATCTCATTGTGGAAAGTGCAATGTGCCCCACAGTATACCCTTGCTTCACACATCTTTACTTGCAAATGTTTATTGCAGCGAGTCACTGATCTGGTTCAGGGCCTCTGCCTTCTGCTACGTCATCAACACTGGATCCTCACAGGGACTCCTCTCACTTATCCCGCTATTGCAGTGTGGTGTGGAGATCCTGCAGCTTTGATTCTGTAGGACCGGCCCTTTCACTTGCTCCAGCAGTTCACAGACGGAATAGATGTTGGGGCTGGCCAACTCAAAGCCCTGGATCTGGCCTGGGTGGTGGCTGAGTCTGTCAGTCCACCAGCCCTCCTACACCCTCACCATGAAGGCTTGCTCTCCAGGACTGCCCTGGCTGCCTTACCCAATGCTATGCTCCTGCTCTCTCTCTCCCCTTCCCTCTCTCTCTTCTCTCCTCTCTCTCTTTTCCCCTCTTTCCTTTCCCCTCCCCTCCCCTCTTTTCTCCTCTCCCTCCCCCCTCTGTCACTTCCTCTCTCCCTCCCCTCCCCTCTTTCATGCCCCTGGGGCCAGCTCACCAGTGCCCTCTGCAACATCAGGGCCAGCTCTTCTGTGCTGCCCAGAGAGGCACAGGGTCCACTCCCCACTGGGCAGGGGATGGGGCCAGCTTTCCCACTCTCAGGACCCCAAGGCCAGTTCTCCCTACTGGCTGGACTCAGGGGTGGGAGTGAGGTGTCATAGCCAGTGAGGGGGTGGCCAACTCTGTACTGCGCTTGAATATCAACATGGTCCCAGGAGGCAGCCCAGACCAGGGACATCTGTCCACATAGCCTTTGGTGGTAATATAGCCACAAAATCTACACAGACCCCTGCTGCTGCATGGCTGTGGACCCAGACATGGCCCTCAGCCTTGGCACCAGCCCAGGACTTGACCATGGTCTCAGGTGACAGGGCAGGCTACACACATCAGGCTATTCCTCTCCACCCTCACGGCTCCAGTTCTGCCTGTCTTCATAATGTTTTTTCTCTCCCATCTGTCCACCGCTAAAGAAAACTGCCTGTCCCTCTTCCAACAATTATCAAACACCAGTCACTCCGCAGCTAGAGGTGCGATTTATGCCCACTCACAATCCTCCATGCTCGGGCATTGTTTTGTCTGAGTTTTCGAAGAGTCCCAATGCTGTGAGTTTATATATATGTGCAATTTTCCTGTGGTATCTGGAAAACATGGCTTGCTTGCTTCCTTCCTTCCTTCCTTCCTTCCTTCCTTCCTTCCTTCCTTTCTTTCTTTCTCTCTTTTTTGTTTTTGTTTTTGTTTTTGTTTTTTTCAAGACAGGGTTTCTCTGTGTAGCCCTGGCTGTCCTGGAACTCACTCTGTAGGCCAGACTGACTTCGAACTCAGAAATCCGCCTGCCTCTGCCTCCCAAGTGCTGGGATTAAAGGCGTGCGCCACCACTGCCCGGTTTGTTTTCTCAATATCGTTCACAACTCTGGCTCTTATAAAGTTTCTAGGTACTCGTCCACAACGACCCTGGAGCTTCGGGGAGATTGATGTGAGACAGTCTTCCATTTAGGTCTCTTATTCTCAGCTTGCTGGCCAATTGTGAGTCTCGGTGTTTATCACGGCAAGGAGCTATCAGCGGGTGCAGCAATCTGCCGTTAGGAGTCGGTCTGCCGGCCTTTACATCAACGAGCTAGAGTCATCAGAGAGAAAAGGGCTTCCATAAGGTCCAGCTGTAGGCGGGTCTGTAGAGGCATTTCCTTTATTGGTGATTGATGTGGGAGTGCTTCCCCAGTCTGTGGTGGGTGGAGTGCTGTTGAGCTGGTAGTCCTGGGTTTTATAAGAAAGCAGGCTGAGTACTACGTAAGTCTCTGAGCGGCCTTCCCCGTGGCCTCTGCATTAGCTTCTGACTCCAGGTTCCCGCCCTGCTTGAGTTTCTGCCTTCCTTGCTTTTGATGACCAACTGTTCTATGGAACTGTGAGTGTGAGTAGGCCCTTTCCTCCCCAACTTGCTTTGGGTCATGGTACTTCATCACAGCAGTAGTAACCGTAAGATAAGAGTTGTTCTAATACTGTGTCTACTTGGCAGAATTATAGTCATAGATTCTCCACTAGGGTCTAGGGCCTATCTAGCCACAAATTCTTGACCTCGATAACAAGGCTAGGTATGGATTCTACCCTGTGGTCCAATCAGTAAGTGGTTGCTACTATTGCACCAATGAGCATATCGTGTCAGGCCATTATTGTAGCTCCTAGAGTTCCCGGTTGGGCGAAAGTGATCATCACATCTCTGCCGGTAGCATGGACAGGACTTCGAAGCACTATGACAGCTAGCTACTCGGTGGGGATGAAGCTTCTGGGTCAGTGTCACCTTGCTTTCTTCATGATCGATGACTCAATATGTGGTGTCCTCAGCAGTACATTGTCTCAGTTAGGTTTCTAGTGCTGTGATAAAATTCCATGACCAAAAGAAAGGAAAGGGGTTTATTTCATCTTACGCTTCCAGGTCTCGGTCCATCACTGAGCACTGAGGGGAGTTAGGATGGAAACTCGAGCAAGGCAGGAACCTGGAGACAAGAACTGAAGCAGAAGTCATATAGGGGTGCTGCTTCCTGGCTAGTTCCCCTTGGTTTCCTCAGCATGTTTCCTTAGACCATCCAGGACCACTTACCCCAGGGGTAGGGCCACCCACAGTCAGCTGGCACCACACACAGCCTGCTAGCTCTGACCACAGGCAGCTGGACCTCCCCCCACCCCCTGCCCCCCCAACCCCTGCGCCAGGCCCCACCCCCTCCACACAGTCAACTGGGCCCGCCCACATCAATTATTAATCAAGGATGTGTCTCACAGACTTGCCTACAAGCGAATCTTAGGGAGGCATTTTTTTTCCAGTTGAGATTCCCTCCTTTCTGATAGTTTTAGTTTGTTCCAAGTTGACAAAAAACTACCCAACACAAGGTCTGATGGTCGAGTTTTGGAGAGTAGCCAACAGCAATGTCAATAGCCAAAAATGTTTGGAGGTCAGTGGATTTCCACTGATCAACAACTCAAAAAGAGTAGTGTATTCCTGGCACTGGGCTTTTATTTTCTAGGATGGGGTGTCTAATTGGGGCCTTTAAAGAAGTCATACAGAAAACTGCTACTGTAGAAGCTACCCTGTATACATACACACACACACAGAGGAAAGCAGAGAAACAGATCCATGTGCTCTCATATCTCATATGCTGTACTAAAAAAAAAAAAAAGTTGTCAAAATCACATTTGAGGATCTTAGCAGATCCCTCTGGGTTTGGTTAAATATCCCACACCCTCAGGCCAGCTTGGAGAAATCCATTACTGCACCTAGAGTTGAAACTGATTTCTATTAGAGGAGAAGATTGGTAGCTACAGACAGCCTGGTTTCCTTGTGTTCAGAAAACCAGAGTGCATCATGGGTAAAAGATGGAACTATTTTTTGAAGAGCACCTGTTTTTTGGTGTTGTTGTTTTGTTGTTGTTGTTGATTGGTAGGGAGCAGCCACAAAGTCTTTTCATGAAAACTAGTGGGAGAAGGCTTAACTTCCCTGCTGAGTGTCCTCAAAGCAGCCTCTTGAGATACAGGCCCAGCTAGCTCTATGGGTGTAGTTATTACTTCTGACCCAAGTGATCCCTGGCTGCAGGACTCTCTCCCTTCTATGGAGATTCCCTTGAAACATACTGGTAACTCGCCTTGGAATATTCTTGACCCTTTCTTGTTCTCAATGCTCCTAGTATGCAGTATCAACCAAGAAGAACACAATCAAAAGGTTTGAAAGACTCATAGCCATGAAAGAAAATCAACTCAAAAAAGCTGAGAAAAAGCTCCAGGATGATGCATTGTCCTTTGAAGAGTTCCTACGAGAGAATGACCAGAGATCTGTAGATGCTCTCAAAATGTTAGTCTCGCTCTCACCTCTTCCTCTCTTCTCACCTCTCTGTCCCTTCTCTCCCCATTCCCCTCCCTCCCCCCTTCTCTCCATGCCTTCATGGTGGACATATACTCCTCTCTCTCCCTCTCTCTCTCTCTCTCTTTCTCTCTCTCTCTCCTCCCCCCTCCCTCCCCCCTCCCCCGATTTCTCTGTCTTTACTTCCTCAACTCCCGTCCCCATGCCCTAAATAAACTCTATTCCATACTATTAAAAAAAAAAAAAAAAGAATGTTAGTGTCTCTATTCTGGCCCTACCTTTCCCCCCCAAGTCTTTGTTTGCTTGTTTTAATTTCTTGGAAAAATCAACTAACTAACTAACTGATTGGTGTTCCGTTTTAGGGCAGCACAAGAAACGATAAACAAACTCCAAATGACGTCAGAGCTCAAGAAAGCAAGCATGGAAGTTCAAGCAATAAAGAGGTGAGGGGTGCTGTGTCTCCTACGGCAATTCCCACATCCCATCATGACTTTTACTTAAGCCAAGTGGAAATAACTCTAGCAGTCTGGAGCCTTACTGTGAGAGGCTTGGAAACCAGCAACCTGTCTATCAACTGTGCCTGCCTAGATGTCTCAACATAAGCCTCTCTCTCTGGGAGAATCCAAAGCAGAGATTGAAAAGAAGCAAAACCTTGTTAGGAGTTAAAAAGGGATTTATTTCCCCTATGTGCCTCCTTTTTATTCATTGTATGATGCATCTTAACTGGGATGCATTTGATGATCACCTTACATTCATCATTGGTGGTATTCCAACCCCTTGGCAGAATCTCGTGTCATTGTTAAAAAATTAAGATCTATACTGAGAAAAATCACAGGATCTGGGATGAGTTCATATTATCACATCATCAGTCACCCGTCTTCCAAACCTGCATGCTCCTTCTATATTCAAGGGAACTCAGTTGAATGATTTTCAATGTATAAAAGGCACTTGTGACCACTGTGGGGCACTAAGTTCATAATCCAAAATACAAGTTTCAAACAGATTCTGGCCATAGTAGCTTCTTCTATCTAAAAGTCTAAGGTTGAAGATGCTTCGAGACAGAAAACTTCTTCCCCCACTTGCTACTGTAATGAAATTCTTTGGTACATCCCCAACATTTTAACTTTTTTTTTTTTTTTTTTTTTTTTTGGTTTTTCGAGACAAGGTTTCTCTGTGTAGCCTTGGCTGTCCTGGAACTTACTCTGTAGACCAGGCTGGCCTCAAACTCAGAAATCTGACTGTCTCTGCCTCCCAAGTGCTGGAATTAAAGGCATGTGCCACCACCACCCGGCACATTTTTACTTTTAATTTTTAAAAATATTTATTTTATGTATACAGATGCTCTGTTTTCATGCATACCAGAAGAGGGAATCAGATTCCACTTACAGATGGTTGTCAGCTAATGTGGTTACTGGGAATTGAACTCAGGACCTCAGGAAGAACAGCCAGTGTGCTAAACCACTGAGCCATCTCTTCAGCCCTTAACCTTTAATTTATACATAGTGCTTTGCTATATTACCCAGGCTGGGTTTGAACTCACTCTGTAGCTCAGGCAGATCTTAAACATCTTGCCTCGGCTTCCCAACTAGCTGGGAAGGTTACAGATGTGCACTCCCAGGTTCTGTCTAGAACAGAAGTTCTTAACCTTCCTAATGTTGCGACCCTTTAATACAGTTCCTCATGCTGTGGCGACCCCCAACCATAAAATTATTTTGTTGCTACTTTTGCAAATTTGCTACTATTATGAATCATAACACAAATATTGGACATCTAAGATATCTGATATGTGACCCTCAAAGGGGTCTCGACCCAAGGGTGGAGAACCATTGCTGTAGCTGCTCCTATCCGTCTGGTTCCATGTGCGAGCCGAGCAGTAGACATGGTGCTTGCATTAATGACTATGCTCTGCCTAGTATCCACTTGGCGACACCTCTATACAGCCTTGCTCATTGCTTATGTGTCTCCCCATTCTAGAAGGGTGAACGAGATAATGAAGCGCTTGCTTGGGTAGAGCCAGTGAAGGGGAACCTCTTCCCTATGTGGTAAGGTGGCTCAAGAATGGGAGACATTTGAAAAGGAGAAATGAGCTTCTCTGGAAACCTTCCTGAGGAAGCCATGCAATCATCTCACCTTACGGTCTCTGTGACACATCTGGGAGGTAGAATGAGGGGCTTCTGCCATCTCCCATACTGAACACAAGGAACTGCATACTGACCCCTGAAGACCACTCATACTGGGCTGAGGGATTGAGGCTGAGCACTTGAGGTGATGCAGCAGTGGTAAGGTAATGAGGTTCTGACTGAGGAAGACAGGTCTGGGCCTTCTCGTTCTGTTTTCAGCTTTACTAATGGGTCTGTTTAAAACGTGATTGGGATAAGCCAACATGAAGCCGGGGAAAGCATTCAGCTCAAGTCTCTAGGTATTATTGGTGAAAACACAGGCATCTGGCTGAGGTCTTCCAAAAGAGGGGAATAAGAACATCTGTTGCTTCAAGATTTATATGTAATTATTTGTGTCTGTGGATATGCGCTCTGGTACAAGTGCTGGCTGGGGTTAGAGGCATTGGATCTCCCTAGTGGTTGTGAGCTACCTGACTTAGGCACTAGGAGTTAAACTCAGGACCTCTCCAAGAGCAGTATGCATTCTCACGCTCTGATCCATCTCTCCAGCCCCAAGGATACCTATGTTTAAATGCCGTGCTGAGTGAGCAGCCATGCAGGCTTTCTGCACAGCTCACACATATCAGGACTTTGCGACATGGTTGCTCCCTTTCTTCCCCTCACATACTCACCATCTTTTTCACCTTCCGAGTTCTTCATATGCCCAGAGTTTACTAGAACATAAGGTTTCTGGAAGAAATAAACCAGCACAGTAAGTCTGTCAGCAGCCCATGGTATGTAAGCATTCCACTGCGTCTGTTTATTCAAATGCCAGCCTCTAGGTGTATTCTGCTCCTATCTTTCAGAAGTGTGTGGCCTGTGGTTGTGTTTGCAAGTTTGGTTAGGTGTGTCACCGTATGAGCAAGTGATGGAGAGAAGGCATTCCCAGCGGTGTAATTGCATCCTTGTTTCTTTTGAAGTGAAATAGCAAAAACAGAGTTCCTCCTCAAGGAGTACATGAAATATGGATTTTTCCTGCTGAAGTTGTCTCCAAAACAATGGCAATTACAGCAATCGCAAAAAAGGGCCCAGTCATCCAAAAGTAACCACATCCTTCCAAAAATCTTGGAAAGTAAGTCACAGGTCGTAAGTCAAGTTAAACAATACCCCTGAGTATCAAGAGTGCTCTGCTCAAAGTTTATTACCTATTTCAATGGTCAGAATGTTTTCTAATTGTATGTGCATTGGTGTTTTGCCTGTATGCCTGTGTGAGGGTGTCAGATCCCCTGGAACTGGAGTCATAGACAGTTGTGAGCCGCCATGTAGATGCTGGGAATTGAACCCTGGGTCCTCTGGAAGAACAAACAGCCAGTGCTCTTAACCACTGAGCCATCTCTCTGGTTCTCTTCCTACCTTTTTTTTTTAATCATATATTACTAATTTGGAAAGTTAGGTTAGTTTTAGATATAAGCAATAACAATGAACACATGGACAAATAAAAAATACATTATTTATAGACGATACAATAGCATCTCAAAAACTATTATTAGAGGCCTGTAGAGTATGAGTAATGGATACAAAATCAATTAACCTAATACACTAACTTAATAAACTAAATTTATCCATTGGGAACTGTACAAATACTTTGAATCCGGGAAAAGAACAATTTCAATGTGTATGACCTGGGGGTTTGGCAAATAGAAAAATACGTTGTGTTCACAGGACATATCAGAAAAATTGATGCTGTAAAGTTAACAATTTTCTTGAAATAAGTGTACTTGGTAAAATTATAATAAAAATCCTGTTGCCAAGGGATTTTTAGGGAGTTGCGTATCAGAGTAGAGAGGACTTTGTACCATGATCCTGGGGCCCATACAGAAAAATGAATGCTTTTAGCTTAAGAAGGTAATGGGAGTGGGGGTCACTAATAGTACTTTAGTATTATATGTTTAAATATGTTATAATCTTATATGCAGTTATATGGTTAAATATTTAACCACATAGTCTCAATAATTAGAGCAGTGCTGTGCTGGCGTTAGTGTGTTACAGAACAGAGATAGAGCCTATTATGTACACATTTCATATATGATCCAAGGGGAGCCACATCAAAACAAGATTTTATTCCCAGCAACACTGGAGTAGCTAGGCTCAGGCTCACTTCCTCCTTGAAGAAAATTCTGAAATATTGGATAGATGGACATTGGTCGCCAAGCACATAGCAGAGACAAAGCAATTAGGAGGAGGAGACAAAGCAATTAGGTGAGAGCCAAGATCCTCAGTTACTGCCTGAAGCACTTCCAGGGTCCCATACAAGGACAGGGAGTCTGGAGGGAGCGCAGCTGATCCAAGCATTTACACTACAGAAACTGGCAAACTAAAAGTCAGGGAGAACTTGTCTTGCAGGGAGCTGGTTGTCAGGGACATCAGTGATAGCACTTGATCAAAGCTCATTAAATGATGTTGAGCAAGAGAGAAAACAGAAGTAGAGCCGAGATGTGTTTTCATAAGAAAGTCTCAGATTTAGTTTTTCCTAGACTCTTCATCTAACCGAGGATACCCAGGATTCCGTAAGTTCTCAGCCAATGACTATCAGCAGGGTTCCAGGAACTATGGTGGGCTAATGTTGGAAATGGAGATCTCCTTGGCCATAAATGGCCTATTCTCATCTCTTCTCCCTGTGTCTGAGAGCAGTTCTCACCATTGCAGAGTTAACATTGCTGGTTACAGGGTCTCCATCCTACATCTCCATCAAAGCTCTCACTCTCAGACATGTATCCCCACCCTACCCCCAAGCCCCCTCTTTCTCCCATAAACTCTCACTCTTCCTCTCCTCTTCATTTCCCACATTTAGAATTCTCGATAAGTACGTCTAAAAGAGATAACAGCACTGACTCAGACAGGATGTCGCTTTCAGAAGATCGAAGTTCAAAGAGAGGAAGCCAAGGTGAGGGTACTAACCAGAGGCTCCAAAGGAAGATGTGCTTATAAGGCAGTTCTGCTGGAGAATTGGGGGTTATGCCCACATCACCACTAATCTCGGGGAGCTAGTCATTCTCTCTCTCTCTCTCTCTCTCTCTCTCTCTCTCTCTCTCTCTCTCTGTGATATTTTCACAATATCCCAAGTGGACAAGAATCTCATCTTAAATGTCCACCTAGATGGGCCCCCTTGTCCTTTGGTTCAAGTCTGCCTTTTGTAATGACAGTTCTGGACCTAGCCTGAGACACGAGAGCAAGCATGGACGCTGTACCAAAGTCAACCACTAGATTCTCCATCACTGTGGCAGACTAGGGATTTGGCCCCAGTGTTTTAACATTGTTTGAGTTGGAAATCAACACTTAAAAACTATCAGATGCCATGAAATATCTGAATCCATCTTCTCTTGAAAAATCACTGGACCTGAAGTCCTGGCTTTTAGGATGTTTCCTATGTGGACAGTCTTTCCACAGGACCTGAAGTCTTGGCTTTAAGGACATTTCCTGTGAGACAGTCTTCCCCATTAGGTGATCTAGTTCCCATCAGACCACCTTCCCTCCTGTGCCTGGCATCACCCAGTGGTCATTTCAATACAGGCTGATTCTTGGGACTCATCTCCTTCATTTTGCCACTAAGCAGCAGGTATATTTTGGGATTGAGGGGGAAAGTATCACAATTTGCCCTGAGATGACCATGATCTATGAGCCTCATACCTGGCCATTCAGCCAGCTAATTAAAAGTGAATGGTTTTTATTTTTCACACTTGAGAGTCAATCAGTTAGAGTCTACACAGCACATATTACTTTGCCCATTGGGACATCTGTGGTAGCAGGTAGAGAGGGAAGGAAGAAGAGGTAGGTATCAGTAGTGTTTTCTCAACTTAAATAGCACCTCTTATAAATGGTTTCAGTAATATGTGCTCATCCCAAAAGCAAAGACAGTATTGTATGAGATGCTCCATCCTTTCTCTCCCCTCCCCTCCTCTTTGCTTTACTCAATTCATATTTATCAAAGGCACACAATGTACTTCAGGCACCTTTAATGACTTGGGGTACACAAAGACAACTGGAAGACAGTTCTGCGCCCCAACATCATACAAGACGATGAAGAGAGAGCATCAGAGTAGGGACAGGTGGGAGGGCTCTTTGGGAAAGTCCCAGCATGTGACCTCTACCTGATGCATTTACAGGAGTCTCTGTGGGCCAGGTCACAGTGAGGCAGGGTTTTAAAGAATGCGTAGGAGCCTACTAGGTAGAAGGCGGCAAGGGTGTGGATTCGAAGTAGAATAGAACAAATAACAAGGAGCCATAAAGGTGTTGGTATGAGCTGGGCAGGTGGATAAGGACTCTCGGGGCCAGCATTGGCCCAATGGTTAGTTTCAGGTGAAGGGTGGACCTGATCTTGATGAGGGCACGGATGCAGGGGAAGTTAAGGACACAAGGCCCCCAGCTGGAAGGCAGGACTCTCCATGTACTGTTAAGAATGGAGGCAGCCATTACCTTTGTTTTCTTAATTCTTTTGAACCCGTGAGGAGAAGTAGACATTGCCGATATGGGAAAATCAGAACCATGGCTCCCACCTCATCATCTTTGCCCATCATATCTGAGTCTCGGAAGTCACTTACGAGTGGCATCCAATTTCAGTGGAATGAAAGGGTCTCGCTTTCCATATGATCGCTATTTTGATAATAAAACTTTAAAAAAAAAAAAAGAACAAGCACATAATAGCTGACATGGAGTGACAAGGACTCACCTCTAATTGTGTCCTCCTCTTCCTCTCCCATCACCCGTGGTGGACCTCACCTGGACATTCTGAACAGGAGGAAGACATAGGAAATCTGTTTGGGGCCAAGACTCTAGGAAGTCATCTGTGTTTGGGTATGATACAAACTTAATGAATTCTGATGAAAACTGTGAGTGGCTTTTTATAAAATAAGTCTCTTTAGCTTTGGGCCAACATAAAGACCGCCTCTCTAAGCCTGGTATCACACTCAGTGAAGTATGTGGTGGCCCAAGTGTGTGCATATCTACCCCAGAACTCTGCTCTCTTTATAAGGACCCACTGCCCCCAGTCACTGGAACTACCAGATCCCAGACCCATGGGTCTCTCCTCCTAGCTGTCCCTATAGAGTGTGCACCCACAGATTCACCCCCCTCATTTACCTATTGCAGTAGGACCATAAAGCATCTTTATTTACTGTTTTGCTTCTTCCCTAACTTGATTATGAATTAATTCTTTTATAAACTGTTCATCATCAATCCTAGCTACCCAGAGGTGCTTTGAGAAGATATGTGACTAGGGGTCAGGCATGACAGCCTGAAGGAAGGGGTCTGAGCTAAGACTGCCATATCCTGCAACAGGGATCCTGTGCAATCCATAATGCAGTGCCTCAGCCAGGATATCAACGTCAGCACAAACAAGGGCAAAATGTCACCACTGTATTCTTCATGTCCCTTTACGGTGATGTCCACTTCCCTCTTTCCCTGGCAGCCCCTACTCTGTTCATTTCTCTGATTTTGTCATTTCAAGAGTGCAATATAAGTAGAATCATGCAGTATATAATCTTTGGGTTTTGATAATAATTCCCAAGAGATCCAACCATGTTAGACTGTGAGCAGTTAGTTCTCCTGTCGAGCAGTACTCTGTGGTCTGAATGTTGTGTCCTCAAACTGTTCACCTGTTACTATCCCCCTGGTTTCTAGTGTGGGGCTATAATGAATAAAGGCATTGCAAGCATATTTGTTCAACTTGAAACATGTTTTATGTATCTGAGTGTTTGGCCTGCATGCATGGTGAACTCTGTGATAAGTGCTGGTGACATTGCTCAGTGGTTAGAGCACTGCCCGTGCAAAGGACGAGGGTTCGATTCCCAGCATCCACATTGGCCCACAACTCAGGGGATCTGACTTCCTCTTCCAGCTTTCATGAACATCAAACATGCACATGGTATACTGACATACATGCAGGCAAAAATGCTCATTGCATAAGTAAAAATTAAATTATTAAAAAAAGAAGAACTTGGTGACAGTCGGGTTCACAGTAAATTACTAAGAAATGATTTTCCTTGGCTCTCTTTCTTTTACAGCCGACCTGAAAGCATGGCTTCAGAGGATAGTTTGGAGTACTTTATAGAGGATGAGATTGTGGAGTTTGATCTGGTAGGCAAATTGTTTCTTTCTTGATTCTGGCTATATGTGATGCCCCACGTTCATTCATTTCTTCTGCAATTTCCTATTCCAAACATATCACACGTTTTCCGGAAGGTAATATGATTTGTTCGTAAATCCTGTCTAACCAATACTTGTCATCAAGCCATCTATAAAAAACAAACGTATAAGAAGATAATATGTCAGCCCTTTTAAGGGCGAGGCAGGAGTACCACAGATTTCAGGCCAAGAAGCTAGATACGCAAAGCAGGCCTGCAATCCTAGCTCTTGGGAGGCAGAGGGAGGAGTCCGAAGAGCCCAGGTCATCTTCAGATATTTAGCAAGTAGGAGGCCAGCCTAGCCTACAAGAGACTCTGGACTCAAGAAAACGAAACCAAATCAAAAACAGCAACAGCAAAAAACAAAACTCAAGGCCAGCTTGGGCTATATAGTGAATTCTAAACCAGTCTGAGGTACCTAGTGAGCTCGTCTTAAAGCCAAACCAAAACCAAAACAACAAAACAGAACATAAAACAAAAGGAAAGGATTTGTAGAAGATACATACTCTACAACCAGTCTAGATTGTTATTTGTGTGTGTGTGCGTGTGTGTGTGTGTGTGTGTGTGTGTGTGTGTGTGTATGTTTTAAGTTTGCATGTATGTGAGTGCATATGTGACTGTACACGTTGAGGGCAGAGTTGACACTGGGTCTATCTCATAATTGCATTCCACTTTATTTCCAGAAACAAGGCTCCTCCTTGTTGAGTCTGGAGCGCACTGATTTTGGCTACCTAGCCAGCTTGCCCTGGGAATCTCCTATCTCTATCTCCTAACCACTGGGGTGATGAGGAGGGGGAGGAGTTGGGGGTCAGCCGCCACACTCACGCAGCCCATCGGTGTGCCCTTCACACTCTGAGCCTTAGCCTTGCACAGTGCTTTAGCCACTGAGCCAGCCCAGGATTTATTTTCACTTTACTGGGTAGTAGAACCACAAATATTGCTCCTGCACAATACTCCGTTACAGCTGCAGAACTGATTGTAGTCTCCCTGTCTAAGTGCAATCACAGAGGCTTGAAAGTGATTTTAAAGAGAAACAAAGCAACCCCACCAAACACCACTCTTTTTACACAGGACGTAGCTTACCCAGGTCATCGTGCTTTTAAACATGTGCTCAAATGTATGTTGTCCAGCTTAACATTTATGGTGTGCAGGGCAGCGCTGTTGAGCATGTGCACCCTGCAGTATAGCAGATTCTACACCTTCTTCGTCTTGCAAACCTGAAGCACTGTACCCATCTAACACCCTTCCTCCAGCCTCCAGCCCCTGGCAACCATCTTTCTACTTTCTGTTTCTAAAAGACTGGCTATTTAAATATGCAAATAAGCATCTTGTGCACTATTGGTCTTTGTGTGCATGTGACTGGGCTTGTTCACTTAGCATAATGGTCCTCAAAGCTCATTTAAATTATACCATAAAGGGGCTGGGAAGCAAGCAAATAGGTACACTACTTGCCTTGTGTGGTGGTTTGAATAGGAATGACCCCATAGAACTCATGTACATGAATTCTTGGCTCATAAGAGCTGACACTATTAGGAGGTGTGGCCTTGTTGGAGTAGGAGTGGTCTTGTTGGAGGAAGTGTATTTATGTGGGTGGACTTTGAGGTCTTTTTAAAATTTTTTTTTTAACTTATTTAATGTATGAGTGCTCTGCTGCATATATATTCATCTGCCTGAAGAGGGCATCATATCCCCCTATAGATAGTTGCGAGCCACCATGTGGTTGCTGGGAATTGAACTCATGACCTTTGGAAGAGCCAGGGCTCTTCCCTGGGCTTTGAGGTCTTTTTTTTTTTTTTCCGAGACAGGGTTTCTCTGTGTAGCCCTGGCTGTCCTGGACCTCACTCTGAACTCGAACTCAGAAATCCACCTGTCTCTGCCTCCCAAGTGCTGGGATTAAAGGCGTGCGCCACCACTGCCCGGCTAGGGCTTTGAGGTCTTATAAGTGCTGGCCAGTGTGCCTCAGTCTCTTCCTGCTGCCTGTGGATCAAGATGTAGAACTCTCAGCTCCTTCTCCAGCACCATGTCTGCCTGCAGGCTGCCATGCTTCCCACCATGATGATAATGGACTGAACCTCTGGAACCGTAAGCCAATTAAATGTTTGCCTTATAAGAGTTGCCATGGCCATGGTTTCTCTTTACAGCAATAAAACCCTAAGTAAGACAGCTTCCAAGTATGAAGACCTTATTTCCAGCCCCAGAACCCATTTTAAAAAAAAAAAAAAAATAAAGAGTCAGGCATGGTGCTTCAATGCTTATAATCCTAATGCTGGGGAAGCAGAAACAGGCAGATCCTCGGGGTGTCAGGCCTGCCAAAGAGTGTCTCAAGGGAGAGAGAGAGAGAGAGAGAGAGAGGCAAGCAGATGGGCAGTGTCTGAGAGACCACACCTGAGGTTCTCCTCCAACACTGGCATGTGCACCCAGACCTGCACACGCATGTGCAGAACCACACAAATGTAACGTAGAAGAGAATGTCTCTTTGAATAATAATCCATTGTGTGAATGTGTACTGTATTTCCTTTTTTCACCTATCTATGATTATTTCTGTTGCGTCTGTGTCATAGCTACCATAAATAATAATGAACACATGTATTAATATGTCATCTTTGAATGTGCTTACTTAAGGTAATATATATATATTCATATATATATTTATATATTTTTTTTTTCGAGACAGGGTTTCTCTGTATAGCCCTGGCTGTCCTGGAACTCAACTGTGTAGACCAGGCTGGCCTCGAACTCAGAAATCCACCTGCCTCTGCCTCCCAAGTTCTGGGATTAAAGGCGTGTGCCACCACCGCCCCGGCAGTAATATATATTCTTAAAAAGCCACGACATATCAAATAATTAGCCTTGAGAGGAAATGACCCTTCATCTGTCTCCTATCTCCCCCTCTCATCTCACCTTTCCCCCCTTCCTACCCTCCACTTCTCTTCTAATAAAGCCTATCTCCTTTCTCCTCTCCCTCTTTTCCTCTTTAATATCCCCCATCTTTCCCCATACCCCAAATCATCTTTCCATTTGCCATCTCTCCCTGGGAACAAGGTTCCTTCACAATCCTCTCTGCCCTTCCTCATACTCCAAACTGTTGTGTGGATCCAGAACATTTCCAAAAACATTTGTGTTCCAAGTGTGGTCCCCAGCTACTCCTGGGAGGGTAGGGGTCACTGAGCAGACCTTATGACATCTGCAGAGATGTGATGTCTTTGAGGATGGGGCCTAGCTGAAGGAAGTTAGGTCATTGGGGGTGTGCTCTTGAAAGGGAAGGGGACCCCTGGTATCTTCTTCTCTCTTTACCTCTTTTTTTTTTAAATTTATTTATTTTATGTGTATGAGTACACTATAGCTGTACAGACGGCCGTGAGCCATCTTGTGGCTGCTGGAATTGAGCTCCGGTCCTGCTCACTCCACTCAGCTCGCTCCATCCTGCTTGCTCTGGTGTAATTCACTGTAGCTGTCTTCAGATGCACCAAAAGAGGGCGTCAGATCTCATTACGGGTGGTTGGGAGCCACCATGTGGTTGCTGGGATCCGAACTCAGGACCTTCAGAAGAGCAGTCAGTGCTCTTAACCACTGAGCCATCTCACCAGCCCTCTCTTTAACTCTTGATTATAGTGAAGTGGCCTTCACCATGTGATCCTGACACCGGGTACTCTGCCACTATGCATCTCTTATAGTCCCAGGGCAAAAATAAATAGTCCCTCCTTTAAAGTTGACTTTTTTTTTTTTTTTTTTTTT
>JADRCD010208425.1:0-13122 GCA_019843815.1 Montemys delectorum | reverse complement strand
AGTGGGAATTCCAGATAGGACCCTGTGAAGGGATCCACATGTGAGATCATCTTTGGATAGCCCGTTTTATCTTGCACCAGGTGTGCGAAGACTTTGGGGTGATAGCAACCTTTGACCCCAAGCCCATTCCAGGGAACTGGAATGGTGCGGGCTGCCATATCAACTTTAGCACCAAGGCCATGCGGGAGGAGAACGGTCTGAAGTGCATTGAAGAGGCCATTGACAAACTGAGCAAGAGGCACCAGTACCACATCCGTGCCTACGATCCCAAGGGGGGCCTGGACTACGCCCGGCGTCTGACTGGATTCCACGAAACCTCCAACATCAACGACTTTTCTGCTGGTGTTGCCAACCGCAGTGCCAGCATCCGCATTCCCCGGACTGTGGGCCAGGAGAAGAAGGGTTACTTTGAAGACCGTCGGCCTTCTGCCAATTGTGATCCCTATGCGGTGATAGAAGCCATCGTCCGCACGTGTCTCCTGAATGAAACTGACGACGAGCCCTTCCAGTACAAGAACTAAGGGGACTAGACTTCCAGTGATCTTCAGCCCTTCCTAGTTCATCCCACTCCCAACTCTTCCCTCTCCCAGTTGTCCCCACTGTAACTCAAAGGATGGAATACCAAGGTCTTTTTATTCCTAAAAAAAAAAAAAAAAAAAACAACAATTTTAATAAAAACAAATAAATTTAAAATATAGAAAAATTAAAAAGTGATATTAAAAGGAAATAAAGGAATGAAGGAAATGTTAAGAATACCCCAAGGTTGGTATAAAGCACAAACCAATAGATTCAAGACACTGAATTTGAATGTATTCCCTTGTCTCTTTGTGAGATTAGTGCATTTGATTTGTTTTTTTTTTCCTGTTTGATTTCTTTGTCCTGTATTGTTGTTTTTTACTTTGTTTTATTATTATTATTTCTTAGATGCCTATTTGTTTTCTAATGAGAGATAGAAAGAAAAAAGTGTGGATTTGGGTGGTTGGAAAGCTGAGGAGGACCTGGAAGCCAGGCTGGGAGAGGGGAAACTAACCAGACATCAAATCGGCAAAGGTTAAATGATACATTAAGTGAGGGTTCTATGTTTCCTGTTCTGGGTAAGATGCTGGGCTATCTGTGTCTTTTATCTCTGTCATCTTTTCCTGTGTCTAACTCTCCCTCTTTTTCTGCCTCAGTATCTCCAATAACAGGAATTCAGAGGAACAACTGTGAAGATTATATAAAAGATAAAATTCTGTAAACTAAAGAAGACATACTGAAACCAAATACAAATCAGGATGGAATCCCCCACCCCCAAATGTTCAAGTAACTTCCAAGAAAGCAAGAATGGGGAACCAGAAGAATGTATACTCAAAAAGACTAGTGTAAATCAAATAGAGATGTGGCAAAGCCAGACCTGACTATATCAATAAGGTCCTTAAGGAGCGATTTAAATGCACTTCTCCCATGGCACAGCAGGATAACAAAACCTGAAATGAAGGAAAAAGTATAAAGCTAAAAGAAGAAATCCAGCTTTCTGGTAGACCATAGCTTGAACTGAAAAGCAAATATTAAAAATTTAAATTAGTAAGTATCTTATAGTCACATGCTCTGACTATGATGTTCCAATGACAGATAATTTCATTGTCAAATTGCCTGGCTTTGGAATCTCCTTGGAGACAACTTTGCAGTATGTTTTTGAAGCTATATTTTCAGAGAGGATGAAAGGAGGACCCTCCTTGATCATGTACAGGACCCCTCTATGGTCTGGGATCTCAGACTAATAAAAAGAGAAGAAAGGAGACAAACAAGCATCACTTCTCATCTCTCTCTGTTTCTTTGTCCTGAGTGATGATGTAAGCAAATGTCCCCACACATCTACTGCCAGCATTGAGACTTGCTCAAACCACTTTGCCTTTCTGGCCATGTATGCTCAAATTAGAAGAACCTTTCTTCTCATAATTTGCTTCTTGCCAGGCATGTAGCATAGTAACAACAATTGCTAAGCATAAACTATCTCTGCAGATATAAATTAAATATCACACATTTAAATAGTCCACAAAGAAGAAGAAGAGGCTAGTCTTCAAAGAATTACTCATTCAATAGATGTACTGCAAAATGAAAACCAAGCATATGCAACCTGCTGGTCACAACTCTCCTATGGGTCTCACCATAATAAATGTTTACACTAGACATGAGAAAAGGGCCTAAAATTAATCTATAATTTTTTGTATCATAAAAAAGTATTTTAAAAACAACAAATGGAAAGTGATCATGACAAAGAAATAAAGAAGAGCAACCAATAAGTTGAAAGTAAACAATAAATAGCATCCATGTGAAGAAGCTTATTACTCTCATAAGTAGACAATATTAGTCAAGCTCTAGGAAACCTGAAAAAGATAGAGTAGAAGCTATAAATCATATAAAGAGAAAATTATGATACAACATTAAACTTCCTGCAGATATTAAAATGTTTCATAAGAGGATATCAGGAATAGCTAGATACTAAATTTGACAGTTTAATAACAATGGATCAACTGTTTAGAATGACAAAACCCCTAACTCAATCTAGATAAAATAGATAAAATAAATCACCTGAGTAATTGTTCTTTGCTAAATCAGTGTAGTTCATAATTTAAAGACATCTAAAAGGAAATTCCATGCTTAGAGTATTAGAGCTGGCTAATTATCTCTACGTACATTCCACCTCTTCGAGGGACCAGGGAGAGAGAAAAACAAGATAGACAGACAGATGCAGAGAGAGAGAGAGAGAGAGAGAGAGAGAGAGAGAGAGAGAGAGCAAGAGAGTAAGAGAGAGACTCACAATTTACTTTATAAAGGGAATTATCAAACTGATAACAAAAGAAGATGAAGAAAATATATAGGAGAAAAACTTGCATCCAAGAAAATATGAGCCATTTGGATTAACAATGAATATACATAAAGGATATTTATCTCCAAATATACCTTATTTTAAGCATTCAAGGATTCATCATCTTTCAAAAAGTTCTTTGACCATTTAAAAATTGGTTCATGTACTCTGTCATATATTCATAATTTTAGAAAAAGGCTCAGAGAGACTAGAGAGAAATTATATCAAGCCAATAAATAGCTAGTAACTGAACCTGGCGACCTGGAAGTCTATAAGATTAATTAGTACACAAACACCTGTCTTAATTCTAAGTGCAAATAACTAATAGAAAGTTAGTTATTTGCAGTTATTTACAGTGACTCTAGAGAAAGACATCTGCGTTATACATTTAATAAAATGTATATGGATATTGCATATTGAAAAGAAAATAAATCTACCTGATGAGATGAAGGTGGAGAAACAGTGAGTTTGCTCTTGCATTGGGAGGGTCAGCAGTAGAGATGGCAATTGCCCCCAAACTGATGCATAGGTTTAATATAATTTCCATTAAAATCCCAGCAAGGATTTCTCAAACAGTGATAAAAATGTTATAAAATACTCACAGGGAAACCGTGAGCTCGTGGAGCTTGGTAAATGCTAACAGGGTGGGAGCCATCTCTATGGTTCCCACAACAATGCCAAGAAAGAAGAATACTCTTAAAAAAGAAAAATTGTGAGACATCAATGTCACACAGAACTTACCAAATATGCTACCAAAGAAAGAGGTGTTGTATTTCAATTAAACAACCAAACTCTTAAAAGTTTGTGAACAAATTCATAAGGAAATACAGATTCTTGGGTGTCTGCTCTCAAACTTCTGTGGGAGTAATGGGTGATTTTTTTTTGAAGAACAGCTTTGGAATGCCTGATTGACTCTCTATTCTCTTTCCTAGAGAGTTTCAGCAATCATAATTCTTGTTTATTATGATTTTTATGGAAGGAGAGCTCACTCAAGTGTTTTACAGTGTACAGCTCGTTTTCTTTCTATGTGGGTCGTATTGCTTTATGGCAGATCTCCATCAAATGATGAAACCTCTTCTCTAGGGCCTTTTCATTGTTGTAAGAAAGGTGGGCTGTAAGGCTATGTGCTAAGGGTGTTAGTGGAGAAAAGCCTAAGGTGGAGTGGCAGGCAGAGCCCTTCACTGAGCATGTATCCTCCTTGTTCCAGCTCAATGCCTCCCTCCAACCTTTCTCCCTTTCTGCTTCTGAGATTAGGGCTTTCTTGCCTTCTGTGAGGCTAACTGGCTCATCATCTCACCTTCTCCGCTTGAGCCATCTCCCCTCTCCCACTGACTCCACAGGAGTGTGTGGTGCTCATTCATGGGCACCCCTGGCCCACACTCCCCGTTTATTTCAACTGTTCATCCTGGTTCATCACAGGTTTAAGAGGCTTGTGTCACTGTGCTTTGGAGATCTCTGAAGGATGAGAACGTGTGAACTATCATCATTTTACAACAACATTTCATTAATGTGCATACTATCTTGGTATCTGTTATATATCTCCTTAAGTTTTATTTGAGAAGTGGAAATGAAAATATAATGAAAAGACAAATTAGGCGAAATGCACAAAAACACTAAAGCTATAGTTACAGAGGTCAAAGATAGGTCAGTTGTTTCTAAAAACCCTTGACCATTTGGGACATAGACGAAATTGATATATTAATACAAAATATTTCACATGGTATCAATAGAGTAACTTAAAGTAGGGTGGTAGCCACATGAAAGGAATTAATAAAACTCACTAGTGTAAAAACAGTGATGAAAATTGATCAGAGCTGGCAGGCAGAAGCACAGCACATGGATATGTGGAGATAGCTGTGAAGCATGCACGTTTCATGAGCCATGAGCTTGCTCCTAGAGACTAGGATGAGGTGGAGTGATGGGGGAAGATGGACAGCCACAGCTTTAAACTCCTGTGCTTATTTTGTTTAAACAAATATGAGGATCACTTGAAACCTGTATGTATCTATTCATGTGCCCAGGGTTATTGTATTTTAAGGAGGAAAAATCTGGACATGTTTTGTCCTTGGAAAGTTTTTATTAACCCCAATTCAACTCGTGTGTGTGTGTGTGTGTGTGTGTGTGTGTGTGTGTGTAGTGTGTGTGTAGTTTTAAAAATAGGTTTCCACATTGCTTTAAGCATCCTTAATGTTAGTTATCCATTTCTCATTATTTCTTTTCAATTGAACTATGTTCTGCTGCCTCCACTCCTTTTAAATATTTCTTCCCACTCACACTAATGGTCACTTTCTAGTTTCCTGGAGCTAAGCACTCATATCAAAGACTGGATGTCAGGATCCAGTGTAAGTAAGAACATACCATGTTTGCTCTTTCTGCATTTAAGTTACCACATTCTGTGTGTTTTCTACTTCCATCTCTATACCTGCACGTTTAATAATTCCATGTTCAGCTTCACAGAGGAATGAAATCTCCTTGTGTATGGGTGCCATAGTTTTTCATCATCTGATAGAAATCCTGGCTATTTCCTTGTCATAGCTATTGGGAATAGAGCAGCCAAAACCATGGGTGGACATGTATCTCTCATGCACATGTAAACCATATAAGGAAGTAGGATCCTTTGGGTATACATACAGTGTGGAGTAGGTACAGTAGGTCTTCAAATAAAATATATAATTTTAAAAAAGACATTGACAAATAGGGAAAATTCAAACTATACAAATGCTTGGAGCATCCTATTCCTTATTCATCTCTGTTTAGTCTCAGCCAAAAAAAAAAAAAAAAAAAAAAAAAACCCTTTCAAAAATCATACATCTTGACCAACTTATATAAATATTTTAAAACAGTTTAATTTGTTACAAGTCTATAGAAACTATTACAAGTTAGGAAATCATTTATTTTCAGATATATTTCTATAAAATACTGACTTTTTCAACATATCCTATAGCTAACTATGATTGTTCCTCATGACAAATTCCGAACATGAATTCCACAGGAATTCTGCATGGAGATAATATGAAGTCACACTTTCAACCACAGCACTCGCTCACTGTCCTAAATCTGATTACAAGTGCTAATGTGATTATTGTAATCTTTGCAAAATTAAAAGAGGGAAAGGCATATAGTTACCATTTTAATAAAGCTAGTTAACATTGTATTTTTCAGTCATTTTATCTGTGTTTTGAAATTTTATATCAATGTCTAATGTGTTTAATGTGGATTTATAAAAATTAGTTTCATACTGGTTTTGAGGCCTCCTTGCATATTGAAGACAGCAATGCCATCATGCATTGTAAAAGATTTCTTGGCAGCTCTAAAATGTGATTCATAAAATGTAAGTGGAGTTGTAAAATGTACTCACATTTGTAAAAGAGAATCCTAGGGAGGAGGGGGAGGTTTCTTGGTCCTGTTAGCATTAGGAACCTCCTACTGCAATCCTATATAGCAAGCTGGGGAATCAAAACACTATCAGAAAGGTTGTTAGCTCTATCCAACAGCCTCATGTTCCCAAGCATGGCATAGAAGCTGGAGAGGTATATCATCTGTCTTAGTCAGGGTTTCTATTCCAGCACAAACATCATGGCCAAGAAGCAAGTTGGGGAGGAAAGGGTTTATTCAACTTACTTGCACATTGCTGTTTATCAACAAAGGAAGTCAAGACTGGAACTCAAGCAGGTCAGGAAGCAGGAGCTGATGCAGAGGCCATGGAAGGATGTTCCTTATTGGCTTGCTTCTCCTGGCTTGCTCAGCCTGCTGTCTTATAGAACCCAAGACTTCCAGCCCAGGGATGACACCAGCCACAAGGGGCCCTATCCCCTTGATGACTAAATGAGAAAATGTCCCACAGCTGGATCTCATGGAGGCACTTCCCCAACTGAAGCTCCCTTCCCTGTGATAACTCTAGCCGGTGTCAAGTTGACACACAAACCCAGCCAGTACAGCATCTAAGAGAAAAATGAGGACGTATTGATGGCTGTCCTGGTGATGGCAGATGAGGGTGATACTTATGGTTTAGACCACTTCTGGGTGTCAGTCTGTAGACTGCTGTGCCCTTGGGAAGGAAGGTTCCAGGTGGGTGTAGAAAGCAGCTCCTTGGAGCTGTCAATAACTTAATTTGAAATTCATACCTGGCTAGAAGCTAGAGGTTGAAATTTAATTGGTTGCAGGGAAAGAAAGTAAACTATTTCTCACAGAGTGGACTGAGAGTTCCCTCACTATGCTGATTATGTATCTATCTCATGTACCTTTCTGTAAAGTTAAGCCTAAACCTCTCCATCATGACTGTCTCTGAGAAGTAACAAGATATTCAGAATGGAATGGGACTCACTCTATACTGACATGGTTAAGTGCCAAGTTTTATTAAGGCAAATGCATTCATTAGACTTAAAATAAAAATGAATAATTCAATATATATTTATATGGTATATAATATGCATGTTTACACACAACATTATATAAATATTATATGTGGCAACATTTTAAATAGCTAGTACATTTTAAAGATTTATACCTAATTACCAAATAACTAATGTGAATTTATATCCAGAGCTGATTTTCTTTAAAAAAATATTTTTTTCAAAGGAAAATATTTTATAAAATGAGGGGCCTGTGTTGTGTTTCACAGCAGATAAACAGTTGGCTACTTAATACTCCTGGAGAGAGCTTATAACAAAGCACAGTGATCTGAACTGGTTTTCCATCTGTCTTTCTTTTCTCCCTCTGTGTGTCTGTCTGTCTCTACCTCTGAATATTCAATATAGCATTCTTCCTGAGAGGAAGAAACATGTGTCCCCCCTTTGCTTCTATCTTTACTCTCTTTTTAGAATTCCACAGGTGTAGAAAAATAGTCATATTTCCATGGACACTACTGGAAATGAATCCTCTTCTCTGCCAAAATGGCCTGATCATTATTCTCCTCATGAACATAGGCAAATGGCTATGCTTGCTTCCTGGAAGTGGAACTGGGGTATACAGAAATTTAAATACACTTCTCACTTACACATGAGTCACTTCTCAGTGAGCCCCCCTCTGTGCCTGGGAAAGAGGAGCAGGCAACCAGATCCAAATGTTACTCAAGATGGTTAAAGGAGAGATTCCTTAAAGCTGATTTTCAAAAGATTTCTCGTCTAATACATAATAAAAGCCACCTTTGAAGATTACAAATAAGAATATCTTAAAAGACTTTAAATTTTTTTATTCAGATGAAATACATTTACAATAATTGTTTTCTTGGATTGAAATTACCATTTAGTAAACATCGTCACCACTAAAATTGGAGGAAATCTGGGGATATGTTAAAGGTAACTACCCCACCGAGGCAATCTTAGTACATACACACACACACACACACACACACACACACACACACACACACACATACTTCTTAACAGTCACAGAAGAAGGGGTCAAAGAGAGAGCTGGGGAGGGAGGACTCTGAAGTAGATGAAACAAGTATAAACAAGTATGAAGACCAGGCATTAAATAATACTTTGGCTTCATTCTAGACACAGAACCAACTCCACATGCCTTTACATCTTCACATGCCATTAGTCAGGATGATGTGTTGTCTTACTAGCTGGCCCTGTGTGTATATCAATCAATCCAAAATCGATCACTGCTGTGTATTGAATCTAACTTACTCTATCCATGCAAGTAGCCTAGTCAAAGGCCATCATCTTGAGATATAAATCAGTTCCGATTGATCATATTTATCAGTGGTTAGCTGAGACCTTGGCAAAATCTTGTTTCTTCTAAGCTTGGTAGAGGAGATTTTTGCATTCCACTTTTCTTGACCACAAAAAAAGTAGTCTGAAACCCACAATGACAGGCACACAGGGCCGTACTGGAAATGTGCCTTCCTTGACCTATGCAGATGAGAACTCAAGTACATTGACCCTTTAAGACTAGAGTTCAGACTTAGGACATGAATAGTTTTCTGAGTGTCTATTATACTAAAATGAAAGCAAAGACTGAAAGAGTCCTGGAGGGAGGAAGTGGTGAGAGTGGGGAAGATTGTGTACAGGTAAAAAAATATTCAAGAAGAATTAAACATTATTATTTAATGTAAATATAGTTTTAAATAAAAGAGGTTTAAAGAGTAGAGTTGCTATCTGCTACTATGTGTTGATGTGGGTTTTAGTCGGATGTGAGGAAATTGACTGATTATCACCGATTCATCTATATTCAGACTGAAACTATAGGGTCTTTCTAATCAAATCAGTTGGCTCAATACAAATATCTGCTTACCTGTGTAGTTTCACATCCTGTGGCCTCTGTAAAGGAATGTCTTTGGCTCTCTTTAGTCAGTAAATCAGTAGATGAGTTGGACATTTTGATCACTTTGATCACTGATTCTATTGTAGTTCTTTCTGAGACTTTGACACATTCTTGAAATTGTTTTTCAGGTAGGTGCAAAGTGGAGATAAATGCAACAAAATCGATTGCAAGCATACACACGCGCGCGCACACACACACACACACACACACACACATGTGCACATAGGTACATGCACATACACACACGTGCACACACATGCGTGCACACAACACATACACTAATGAGGAGGCATACACACATGCATACACAGATGCATAGATACTAAATATACTGCATTCACACACACATGCACACACTCATATACATGCATGCACACACATATATGCATACACACATGCACACATGTACACTCACAGACACATCTAATGTTGAATACTGACTTATGAGTTCTGAAATGTTGCTTAAACAATAGGTTAATGAAAATCTATTGAATCCAGGCTCCTCTGCACACATATATTGAGCTAATCACATGAAATCCTAACTTCTTAAGATTATGTGGATTCTGAAATTTCCTCCTTGGGATAGGTTTCTGTGTAGGAATGTTCATTTGATGTAGCAGGAGTTGTTTTCCTTTTAAAGGGTGACTGAACTTTGTTTTCAGACTGCATCAAAGGAAACATATGGTCCAGTGTTTTGCAGAAAGAAAGATAGGGGAGTCTGCAGATGTATGAAACTCAAAGCATGCTCATCCTTTTGACCCCTGCTATCACAAAGGTGTGTCTGTTGGTTTCTTGGCCATACCAGACATTCTAAGTGTCATGCCAGAGACCATTAACATATTACTACCAATAGCCTTATTAATTAATGAATAGCATTATATATTTTTTATAAGCAGAGATAAGAAAAATACATTTGGGACTGAGGTCATGAATACATAATAAACATCTTCCTGGTGGAGAGAGGGCGTTGGGATGAGGACACAGAGCCCATAGGCTACAGTCAATTCTTTCCTGGTCTTTTTGTGCAGTGGTTAAGCAGCAATCATGGTAGCAGTACTCTCCGAGTTTCTGATTATTCTAAATCTGCAGCACTGACAGGCACAGTGAATATCAGCAACCCATGCATCCTACTATCTTTCAGAGTCACTTTACCACTATCTCTGCTTTTCAATGCAGTGATCAATAGTCTCTCACTGCATATGATTTTTAAACTGTCCAACAAGATTGACAGACCTACAGCTAATAAGCATATAATTTAATGTCATCAATGTACGAAGGAGATGTTATAAAAATGGTTCTGTAGCATAGTGCTTCAGTATTGCACACATGACACTGATTCAGAGTTAGTGAAAGCTAGGAAACAGAGTGGACTCATCAACTTCTCATAATGCTGAGGTTAAGAAGTCTAGGTGACCAATGTCCTACACTGAGTGAAAGAATCCATTCGAATTTCACACACATATGTACACATACACGCAAACACTCATACACGTAAACACATACCCAAACATGCAGCTGTACATTTGCATACAGATACACATACATACATGGATACACATGAACAAATATGCAAGCACATACATGTACATATATAAACATACTATTATACACAGATACGCATACATAAATATATATGTATGCATATATACACATTACATACATGCAAAAATATATACAAACACACATATACGCATGTATATACACATGTGCACACACACATGAAGATGCTCACATGATCATACACCCACAGGAATGTTCACACCTGTGCCTAAAACCTCCAAAACTTCAAGAATTTAAATCCAGTGATTCTAGATGGAAATAGTCAATATGAAATATTTTAATTGTCCTGTTAGTCCAGACTTCTTAATCATTGAACAAGTCTACTCAAATAGGGACATCAAAATAGGAAAGCTTCAAATAACATTTTGAATGCCTCCAGTTTTTTCTTTTTTTCACCTTGGAATAAAATGTTAAATAAATAAGATGTGAAAATCTTAACTAGCTAATTGAAACATCCAGTAAATGATTTGAATGCATATGAATCCAAATAATTCAAAGGCACATTAATTAACGAGAGGAAAATTAAATTCTTAGCTGGTGACCTATTTGATGCATGATTCAAAAGAATTGCAAGTATTTATCAAAATTTTACATAAGTTTTCTTCATGTTCACTATTCCAGACAATGTGGACATGCTCATTATTGAACCACAGCAGGCACTCTGTTTGGGAGTAGTTGAATTAAATGCAAAAATCTCAGCCTCTATTCAGGAAGTAAGCAGACAGAAACTGAAGGTAAATAAACAGCCCTGGTCAGAGTTGGCATGATCCCCAGAGAAAGCAAATGATTTTCATGAAGTGGGGTCTGGGGCTGTGTCAAGCCAATTATCCTGCAATTAGAGCTATGATCCTAGTCCTTCGGTAATGAGAGCTTGGGTCCACATAGAAGTCAGAAAACTGGGAAGAGGCCAGAGGAGGTGGAAATTTCAAGGAAAGGGGATAGAGTGCAGATGGGAAGGTAAGAAAGAGAATAGTGGTACAAGAGGAGTTAATTAGGATGGAAGTAGATGAGCAGGGTAGAGGAGGGAGCATGGAGAGGGATAACCAACAATAAAAAACCTCGAAACTAGCGTATGGAAATCTCCTAGGATTGAAGCTCCCTAAAACATGCACATGAATATCACGTACACATACATGTACACACAACACATACATACACATACAATGGAAGTTTAAGTAGAGGTACTCTATAATAGAAAGGATGCCTCCCCTAGACAGCATTTTCTATCAAATCAAATGCTGAGTTCAAGTTGTTGGTCAGTGGGATCCCATAGATTCACAAATATCATAGACTACTGCTATTGTTCTTGGTTACCCTCCTGAACTTGATGGTAGACCTTATTTCTGAATACATAAATGCTATGACATAGAACATAAAAAGACCAAACAGGTACTTTTCTCAAAACTTCATCATGACTAGATAGCTTTCATACTGTCAGAAGGCTCTATTTACATTATGAGAGGAGTGTTTAATATAATCTTTCCTACCTATGGACCCTGACAACAGTAACAGTAGCTGATCTGGCAAGATATGCTCACTGGCGCATGCTCACTGATGCACCCTTGGCACCAATGTTATAGAAGGAACTAGCCACTGCCTAGTCAGATTTAATGCCTACTACATAAAGTGGAACTCTAACCTGGTACTATTACCTGGCCCAAAAACCCTTGACTGGCTAGTTCATAGGCTCTACAGGAGAATCTAATACCATTACTCTGCCAAATAAACATAGTATAAACTGTTGCCTAAGTTGTTATCTTTATACCCATAGATTAGTGTATCTCTTCACGCCAATCAAAAAAGATTTTTTTGTGTGTTACATACTTATAGATTAAGAGATCCTTCAATAGGTAAATGTACAAAGAATAGTCTGTTGAGTGCCCAGCTTTAAATAGAGCAACTACATCACATCCTCATGGCTCAGGAATCATTCCAGAAGATGAAGTGGAAACATTCTAAGGGGAAACATTTGTGAACATCTAAAATGGAACCTTATTTACTCTACATGACAATATTGTTACACAAATGAACTCACAGTACATGGACAAGATCAAGCCAAGCAAAATTTCAGCATAAATGAATGATGGAGGGCCTAATAAATCCTGTTCCTAACTGAGAAGCTATTGGTAACTGATGGCTTCTGGGTGAGGAAGACTAAATATCTTTCAGTGATGTAGCCCCGCCTCCAATGTCTTCCTATGCTCCAGTAAATGGTTCTATATCCATGCCCAAAGAGTTGGCACTAAGTTGATTCAGTTCATTTTAAAAAGAAGAGACAGTGAACACATGAGATTGAAATAGAAAATTATTAGGGTAGAGGAGGAATTGGAGGGGAGTGAATAAAGACTGATCAAAGCATATTATATTAATGTATAAAATTCTCAAAAGGATCTATGGAGCTGAAGGGTTTGCAGCCCCTTAGGACAAACAACAATATGAAC
>JADRCD010208424.1:2866-13397 GCA_019843815.1 Montemys delectorum | reverse complement strand
CTTCTTCTTCTTCTTCTTCTTCTTCTTCTTCTTCTTCTTCTTCTTCTTCTTCTTCTTCTTCTATTTCTGTCTTATTGGTCTTTTGCTTGCTTCTTAATTCTTTTTTGTTTTTTGTTTTCTTATGTATGTGCATATGTGTATTTGAAAAGAGAAAGAGAGAACATAAAAGTTAGGTTGGTAGATTCTAGGAAGAATTGGGGAGGGAAAAACATGATCAGATATATTTATGAAAACAACCTTAATTTAAAAAAATCAATAAATTCCTTTAAGGTAAGTCCCTGTTGCCAAAAAAACACATTATGTACTTTGGACACAGGGCCCAGAGACCTGACCTGGATCTGACTTGAAAGCCTCCTTCCTGAGGATTTTCTTTCTTTCTTTTTTTTAAAATTGAATATTTTATTTATTTACATTTCAAATGTTATCCTCTTTCCCGGTTTCCCTCTAGAACTCCCCTATCCCATCCCCACCTCCTGCTTCTTGAGGCTGTTTCCCCTCCCACCCTCCCACTCCCACCTCACCACCCTGGCATTCCCCTACACTGGGGAATCAAGACTTCGCAGGACCAAAGACCTTTCCTCCCATTGATGCTTGACAAGGCCACCCTCTGCTACATATGTGGCTCGAGCCATGGGTCCCTCCATGTGTACTCTTTGGTTGGTGGTTTAGTCCCTGGGTGCTCTGGGGGGATCTGGTTGCTTGATATTGTTTTCTTCCTATGGGGTTGCAAACCCCTTCAGATCCTTCAGTCCTTTCTCTAACTCCTTCATTGGGGTCCCCATGCTCAGTTCAGTGGTTGGCTGTGAGCATCTGCCTCTGTATTTGTCAGATTCATGTTACCAGAATGTGCCATGCCAGCTTCCAAAGGACGGAAACAACCAATAGTCTTACCTGGCAGTGATGCCTGTGAACCACCACAGTGACCCATGTGGCACCGTAGTGCTAAGTGTGCAGTAGTGGCACACAGTCCTTTGGTGCTAGCCTGTGAACCACCACAGTGACCCATGTGGCACCATAGTGCTAAGTGTGCAATAGTGGCACACAATCCTTTGGTGCTAGCCAACATCTCTATAATTGGACTTAAGGCTTGCTCAACAAGAGGGAAATCACTCCTGGTACTAGAAACCTAAAAGTACCTGGAGCTACTGAAGTCATGGACCTCGGAGGAAAAACTACAACCACACCTTTACTAAACCAGCATACTCTCTAACTACATTCTAAATGTTTATCCTTGATTCTATTGATAAGTATAGTTTTCACCCTTCATCAAGAAAATGCTTTGCAATAGATGAAGATTATAGAAAACCACAACGAATCAACATGAAGATTGTGGCGCTCAGTACCAATGGATACATCTACAATGCGACTTCTGCATCATTGTGTTAAAAGGGAAAAAAGATTAAAAGAATCAGAGGGACAGGAAGTTTGCTGTGAAATGTATCTCCTGGAAATGTTCTATCTATGAAGTCACACCTGTGAAGTCTCAAAAACACAGCTAGGCAAAGATGCCCCGAGAAAGGGTGACCCCAGTGGACGTGTTTACATAGAAGCGGGTAATTTCATGGGGCCTCAACTCTAGACAAAGAACTAACACAGCTAAGGAATACTGAGAGTGGAAAAAATTGTCTTCCCAAGGAAGAGCACACTAATTGGTTACCTAGTGCCAAATGGCAGCCCTTAAGCTTAGACGTACAAGCACTGCTATATGCACTAAGCAGTTGTACTTCTGTATTTAGAAACACACACACACACACACACACACACACACACACACACACACACATCATCCATTCACAACAATTAAAGACAAAAAAGGCCATGACTTTGAAAGTGAGCAGGGGATTACATGAGAGGATCTGGAGGGAGGAAAGTGAATGTGGGAATGATATAATTATTTTAATTAATCTCAAAAATAATTTTAAAAAACATCATAAAAAATACTTTCTTCAAGTCTACAAGGTATCAACCATATCATTGTATAATAGCAGACCAACAAAACCATTTTCCTTTGGCTTCTTTTCTATTTCATTTTAACACCAGAAGATATAGTAAATTTAGGTCTGAGAAGAGAGGTCTGAGGATCAGAGGGACAAGAGGCAGCCTGGGGTGTGCTTCTTGTACATGAAGTGCAAGAACTGGATGAAAAGAAATTTAAACAATTTGAACATATTAGTGGAACTTTTATTAATTTTGTGAGGGGTACAGCAATTGGAGGACATTTTATCTTTCAAAAGTTAACAGATATGCAGAAGAGTCACATGACCTATTCTGGGTATTCATCTTGAATTTTTTTTTTTTTCCTTTTGGACAAGGTTGCTTTGCATAGCCCAGGCTGACTGGAACTTGCTGGAAATTGACATCAGTAGATGTCAATTTAAGTTACTGTTAACACAGCCTCAATTTAAAAGGGAACACAATCTTAGTATTTGTAGGAATATGGAACCTAGATGATGGTATTGGCCTATAAAATACACAAGGTGTTAATGACAGAAACTCTAACAGTTAAAGCTGTTTGTTACTAATATTCCTAAAGTACTGGAAGCGCTAATGGAATAAGAGAGTCCTCACACTCAGAAGTGTTGCCCGCTCCACATCACTGTGGCTTTTTTCTTGCCTGGGCTGCTGCTGTAGCCTGCAAGCAGCTGCTCCACAGCCACAGTTACTCCTGCACAACCTCATCTCCTCAAGTAGTGAAACTGATTGTTTGAGGGCATTAAACAAAGCCAGGGATGGTGGTGCATGGAATTCCAGTGATCAGAGTGAGACAGGCATGGCAAGTTCTGGCCAGCCTGAGGTATGTAGGAAGACCATGTCTCAAAAGGGGGAAGGGCCGGGCATTCAAATAAAAAATCATCTCCATCAGCACTCCATCTGCAGTGCTACCTGTTTCATGCTGGGTGGTAACTAAGCACTTCCGCTGGCTTCATGGCCCTCCCTATTCTGGCCCTTAGGAATTTTTTGGCACTCTCTATCTTTCATCATTGTCTCTCTGCCAGCCTGGTTTCTTTGATGCATCCTAAATATGTCTCCATATCCGATCTTTGAGGATATCTTCTCCAGAAACATTCTTTCCTTGAAGAACTAAATGGCTGACTCCCCAAACTCCTCTAAGAGTGCTCAAAAGACACCATGCCAGTTTCAGTGGGTTCCTCTGACCACCCCTCTGCACTCGATCACTCTGCATGGGTGATTGCCCTGGCCTCCTGCTATGTAAGCTTTTCTTACCCCACACAGAGTGCTTCTTTTTACACAGTAGACCACAAGTGAGTATTATCTGCTTACCAACAGTTCCCCAAATAGGGGCTACAGTATGTTGAATCAATCAATAAATTGCATAACCAGAAAGAAAGTTGAAAAACAACATCTCTATTAATATCAATATAAAATAAATGCCTATACTTTTTCAAGTGCTTACAAATGCATATTGTATTTGTAGAATAGAAAAAGCATTAATCCTGGTTGACTTAGTGAGAAAGAGTTCAGAGAATGACAAAAATGGGAATTCAGAACCCCTAGAGCTTGAACCTGCTACCTCTTGATTAAAAAAAAAGTACAGTATACAGTTGTGCCTAGTTCTGGAATTAAAAATCATTCATAAAGTTGAGGCTCAACTACTGAGCACCTTCAAACAGTGTTCATTTGTTCAGCCACTAGGTGTCCTGTATCTACCATAAGTTCTTAAAGAAGCCCCAACAGAGCCTCAGCTTTCCAGCCCCTTAATTCTCTGTAGTTCAGCGTTGCTAACAGTCCTGAGCTGTTTCTTTAAAAGTAATCAAAGAGCATCTGTTCAGTTTTATGAAGAAATCTCTATTGTACATCTTCTTATCATCATGATAACATTAGTGCTGCAGAGATAACATTAACTAAAAAACTAACATATATTCGAGACAAGATGTGAAAGCCAGCAAGATGGTTCAGTGGGTAAAGATGCTTGTCTCTACGCCTGATAACCTGAGTTTAGTCCCTAGAACTCACCTGGTGAAAGGATAGAACTAGGCTCCTCAAGTTGTCCTTTAGCTTCCAGACATGTGCTGTAGCACATACACAAAACACATAAATTGTAATCATGCTTAAATTTTCATTTTTTCGTAAGTAAATTTAAATTTTTTATTGGAAATTTTATTTATTTACATTTCAAATGTTATCCCTTTCCCAGTTTCCCCTCTGGAATTCCCTATCCCATTCCCACCCCCTGCTTCTATGAGGATGATGGTGCTCCTTCACCTACCCACCTACCCATTCCAGTCTCCTCGCCCTGGCATTCCCCTACACTGTGGCATTGAGCATTCACAGGACCAAGGGCCTCTCCTCCCATTGATGCCCAAAAAGGCCACCTTCTGCTACATATGCACTGGATCCATGGGTTCCTCCATGTGTACTCTTTGGTTGGTGGTTTAGTCCCTGGGAGTTCTGGAGGGTATGGTTGGTTGATATTGTTGTTCTTCCTATGGGGTGCAAACCCTTCCGCTTAACATAGTAAATGAATGAAATTTACATTTTATGTATATGAAAGTATTTTTTATTTGATTATATTCTTTTACTGTTTCAGTTATGTACCAGCGGTTGTCCAAAAGCAGTTAAGAAGCATTTTCTGAATGTTCATAACACTCAGTGAGGTGTTAGACCCGTGGCACCATGAAAGCTACAAAGATAAACACCCACTGTCATCCTAGACCTTCGTTTTTGGGTGGTGATAGTCATGGCCATCTGTAATTATGGCATATGTCAGAATGTAGCAAATCATTCAATGACAATGTTGGGCATAGTTGGAGCAAATAGTTGATATTAATTTAGGGACTACCCATGTGGCATTTGAAAAGGGCTTTGTTCACAGTTTCATTCTGTGAGTTGAGAGGGGATGTTGTAGAGCTTGAAAATTGTGTGCAAATACTGCATTAGTCCTTCTATCTAGGACAAGCCTAAGAGCTTCATGTCTGGGTGGTAAATATGTATCAGTAGAAGAAATAATTGCCTTTGATGGCATTTTCAAAAAGAAAATCATCTCATGCATTTTATAAATTGTAATATTTAAAGACATAAAAATTCTTGCTGTATTAGATGATTGATGTTTTAATTCAGGTTTTGTTCAGTGTTTTAAACATAGAAAGTGTGCAATGCCTAATTAGGAGGACACACACTGAATTCTTACTATCCTAGAAACTGTCATCTATTGTGTCCTATAACTAACACTCATGAGAAGACAGTGCTTGGCTGCTCGACTCACATATTATATACGTGGAGAGGCTGGGCCACAGCAGGCAAAACTGTGTGTGTGTGTGTGTGTGTGTGTGTGTGTGTGTGTGTGTGTGTGTGTAGGTCTGGCACAACACCAAACTAGTTACAAATAGAATTAATGTTCTTATGCTAAAGACACTGCTTTGTCATTCCCTGCTGCTGAGTCTCGTTCTCTGTCACATAAAGTGAGGTTAGGGTTACCCCTTCAGGTAGACTCTGCTGACTGCTTGCTTGCTTACCCTAGGAGTGTGGGAGATGCATCAGATCACCTTAATAAACAGGTTATTAACTTGTGAGATTCTCACAACACAGCTAAGTTTTAAAACAAAACAATAGCCAGATACCAAGCCTAAGCGATATTTGCGTGGTACTCAAATTAGACTTAGCTCCAGTGAGTGTTATATCAAGTATAGGTTCTAAAACAAAATTAACATTTAAAAATAAACACTATTCCTTTTCTGAATTTATGCATTTCTCTAGACAGCAGAATGCGCAAAGAAGAAGAGGTGGTATAGAAGTGCCCTCGAGGAAGCGTACCAACTCTACAAGTGTTCACCAGAGCAAAGACTAGAAGTGTGCTGCCTATCAAAGCCAGGTATGTAAAGTTTTCTCTTCTTATCATCCAAACCAGAACTCCTGATGTGCCTCCTAAAATATGTCTGCACATTTAAAATTTTATGTCTTTTCTTTATGTACAAATATGGTTTCTGTTCATTATAAAAGAATTTTCAAGTGATTTAAAAGTATGTATCTTTTTCTCTGAGCTTATTCTTAGTGACTAAATTCAGTTTAAACACAGGCACTGTAGTTAGTGCTTTCTGCTATTTTATTTACTCTTAGATTGTATAAACCATTACTTCATAACATATAATTAAAAAATTAGAAACCACAGATTTAAAATATATTCCTCATATGATAGTTTTACAGGGATATTCTGGGTTTTGTATTATTTTGTTTGGTTTTTGAGAATACAGTGTTTTCAAAATGCTTGATTTTAAAATAATTTCAAAGCAGGAGTGAAGTATATACTCCCAATTTTAAAATTGTTTTATTCTATTTTCCTTATCTATTGTGGACATATCATGGTGTTCTAGTGGAGGTCAGAGAACAACTTTAGGGGATCAGTTAACTCATTCTATGAGGTAGGTCCTGGGGGATCAGTCAAACTCAGTCAAAAGGTGAGCAAGCGCCTTACTACCTGGACCACTTCACAAGCTTACAACATTTTTTGAAAACAGTTCTCCTCATACGTAACTGCAGGAACCAGCATCTCTTGTGGTATGACGGTGACTAGAGCCACAATGCTTGTCCTTTGTGTTCGCCTCACTTTCAGACCAACTGAATGATTTTAAAGCATAAACTTAGGTAGATAAGGTTTCTTTTTAAGTTTTTCTCAAATAAAAAGTTTCCTATACAAATTTACTGGGAATGTATATGAACCTTTTCCAATGGAGAAAAAGCTTCACCATTACTGTAGGGTTCAGTTGAAAGCCAGATCTTTACATAAAGCAACATGTTTTTGAACTTAAGGTAATAGACAGAAGGCTGTGTGGAATGTAAAATAACTTTGATCATTGTACAAGAATATCCTAAAACATATCTGAGTTTATTATAATTATTCCATAGGACAGTCATAATCTTTTTAAAGTTAAGTATGCCATGCCTACTAACTTTCAGGTGAGTGAATTTAAAGGCGAGACTTAATAAAGCACGTCATCCATGAGCAGACACCTCCACTCCATCACCTGCTCAGCCTGTGCTTTGCACTTGGAATGGATTTTCCCATCTCTACTTTCCCCCTAGAATTTTATTCATGTTTTTACAAAATAGTCTTTCATGTTTAGAGCTGTCTTGGGTCCACAAAAGTTGGATGTAGGTAAAGTTGTACATCCCTTCTCTGGACCAGAACTTGCCCTTTCCTCCCATCAAAGCCCACACCATGTGATTTGTTATAGCTAGTTAGCTTCCACCAACACTTCTCGTGCCCTGAGTTCATAGCACCCATGAGGCTTGACTCTGTTCTTATACTCTGTGTCATCATTGTCACACTGCACACAGTCATTTCATGGCCTTAAAGTCCTGCATGCCCTTACTCATCTTTTCTCCGCCAACACCCCAAAACTGCTTTTGCTATCACTGTCTCCACAGTTCTGCTTTTTCCAGAATGTCTCGTGGGCATCCTTCCATATTGGATTCTTTCCTATAGTAACACACACTTAAGTTTCTTCCACCTCATTCTATAGCTCATCCCTTTGCTCCTATACATATCACACTTTCCATCACTCATCTACCTAGGAGCATGCAGATTGTTTCACGTTTGGATGGTTACTGATTAGTATAGTTTTCCTGTGGCCATGAGATTTCAGTTCCTTTAGTAAACAGCAACCACGATAGATAGCAGGAACTGTGTTGAAGATTTCCAGGGTTGCCTGAGAGCCCTTGTTGCTCTGCAGGCTCCAAGCATTGTGTTACAGTCAACTTTCTCCAAAAGGGGTGTCACGTCACCTCACTGTGCTTTTTCCAAAGGGCCCTGGTTACCCCTGCTGCTCAACACTGCCATATGCATATTTGTTCCTTTGTGTTTTCTTTGCTGCAGTGTCTCTTCATGTCTTGGCCATTTGTTTATATGGCAATCTTCCTGCAGTCTTAGCCTCCAAATGCGGGGGTCATAGGATTGCACCACCATGCCCAGACGAACTTTCCTCGCTTATCTCTCTCCTATCCTTTCCTCCCTCCCTCCCTTTCTTCTTTATTTGTCACTCTTCACTTCAGTCAGCTTTACTTAATACAGTCTCAAGCTTAGAGCTTCATTCCCCAGGCCATACCTGTTTACTCCTGACTCTGTCACAGACATTCTTCCCCTGTTAAAGGACCCTAGATCCTCTAGCACTTCTTTCTAACTCTCATAAGTTTCATGTTTCTTTGCATTACCCATCAGTTTTTGCTGTAGTTGACTTTTAGTATGAGATTTCTTAACGTGATAATTATAATTATCTGCCTTCCTACCTATCTGTGTGTCTGTCTGTCCATCCATTTATCGATCTCTCTTCAAAGCTGGGTATGGTATCCTGGACAACAGAAAGTATAGTCTCAGGCTCTGGTCAGCTAGACAGTGCTGAGGTATGGGGTTGAGGGCGCACTCTGTTGTCCTAGTGTTAGGCCTCAGTTCTAGGCTGTGAACCTGACAAGATTCCTCACTTTTTTTCTTTTTTCTTTTCATTTAAGTAGTAAGGGCATCTACAGGGGATTACAGTTGTGTGGTTTGCTTCCCAGGATGAGTGAGGCACTGAAAAACTTCAAATTCATTGGACGGTAGTAAAATAGCTTCTTTTGTGGGCAGATCTCATTAAGAATATGGCTGTGAGTCCATTTCCCAGTCACTCTGCCAGATGCTTGGGTGAGCTTTCTCCTGTCTTCTCCATGAGAACTTGGTGACTCTTCAAGAGGAAGGAGCACCAGATCTCACACCCTGTGTTCCAGTGTGGTTTTTATTTCACAGGGTTGTCCATATTTAACTTCCAGGGGTAGGCCAATTATGGGCTCAGGTAAATCGTAATTCTTTTCACTGCTGTCTGTTCCTTCAGATTTGAGAGCAAAAGTGTACTTCAAGAATCCCTCTTCCCTGGTAGAAAGAATTATGTATTTTCAGTTTCACTCTTAACCCACTGGGATGTGGTGGCAACTTTTAAGTCCCATGTCAGACCAGAAACTTTCCTGCTTTCTCCCTTTGTAAGAAGGTACTTTCAGCTGCTGTACTTAAAGACACCTAGTGTCACAATCTTAAGGAGGCCATGAATGACATGAAACAGCCACTGCGTATAAACTTTTATTCTTAACTTTGAGGACTGTTTCAATCTTGCATAATGCTTAGACACATACAAAATATCAGAGAGAAAGTGGGATCTCTCCTGGCTGGAGGAATCTCCTGTAATGGTGAGTAGTTTTGTGTGTTCTTGAGGGAAAGGAAACAGTGTCTCTCGGAGGATGGTCATTTGAGCTCTATGGGGATTGAGAAAAGGACAGCTCACATGTGGATACAACACACTTCCCCAGGGATCTGTTTTCTGTCAGTTGTTAATGTTCTTTGATAACTTCATTTCATGTGTACAATGATATGACATACATTCCCCATCTCCCTCACCCACTACCCTTGTATGTCCCAACATTTCCCCCTTTCAACCTTTTCTCCTCAACAACACATTATGTCCAATCCGTGCCACCCATAGGTGTATAGGTGTGAGTGATCCACAGGGCAGAGGAAACCTACCAGTGACTGCCCCTCAAAGATAATGATTCTCTGTTGAATTTTTAGTAACATATAGATATTGTATATACCAAAATAATCTATTGGGAATATTTTCCAGTGAGCTAGTTGGTTACTAAATATTCTGGTTTCAGTGGTAGTCTGAGAAATGGCACCAGTATTCACATGCTTGTGGAGTCACACCCAAGGCAGTATTGGTACCTCAGTGGCCCCAAATAGAAGGAGCACACACCATGGACAGCCTAGGGGCTTGTAATCAAATGGCTCTACTCTGCCAGTACAACCACAGGCAGGAGGCTAGAGTGTCTCCTCCGTTGTATAGAGAAGATGGACTGTGTGTCTTACAATGTTACATAGATTAAATGAAGTACAGCTTTATATATTTGTACAGGGAAGATGGACTATGTGCCTTACAGTGCTACATACATTAAATGACACAGTTTATATACTTTTATCCAGTGTCCAGTATATAACAGGTGTGTAAGTAGGGACAACATGGACTTAATTCTAGATTTCATGTACTCCAGAGTGCACAGATAAACCAGAAAAGAGAAGCTAGGCAGACTTGATGCTAACTAATAATATTTAACAACACCCATCAGACAAGAATTCCTTCTTGACATTATGGCTTCTGGACTACTTAGCTCTACTCAGCTCTGAGGAGGTGAATTTATTAGTGTTTTGGTTAAAAGGGCCACTGAAAACAGTCCCGTTACTAATGTGTGATAAAGCAGAAAATTCTAATTTTGTATTTATGTGTCTATTTCAACATGAAGATGGATTATTTTTTAAAGTAGATATATTGTATTATCTTACAGACAGAGCCAAAACAGGCACCAAAGCTGCTGTGGTGACCAAGAAGAGGGTAAGACTGTGTTTTAAAAGTTAACTTCAAATTCTATTGTTTAAGGGAAAATAAATTACACACACACAAACACAAACCGATTTTTTTTTCTGAAGTTTACTTGAATATATAGTTTCTCTCTCTCTCTCTCTCTCTCTCTCTCTCTCTCTCTCTCTCTCTCTCTCTCT